>KK502415.1:721685-736225 GCA_000688735.1 Glossina austeni | reverse complement strand
TTTTCTCTTTGTTGACTCACTTCCATTTTTAACACGCTCACACTCACAACTGCAAGCACCAAACAAAAAACAACAAAAGAATTGTTTTTACTGCGAAATGTCACCTTTCCAACGAGCATAAATCTGAAATTGTTTGATCGTTACTTTACGAGAAATCTACCAGTGCAGCCATCTACCGAAAAAATAATGGATTTCTTTTTCCCCAACCTAATATTATAACATCATATTTGTTGCAAAAGCGTTGTGCGAACTGCTCTATTCGCCCCTTTCAATCCATTGGACCAGTAAGGCGTAATAAACGGATAACTTCTTGCTCAAGCCCCAGTACATTTCCCCTTAACAGTTCCGAGCTAATAAAGTTCAGAACAGCTTTAGGGGTGAGAAGGTTCAGAACGTTATAGTCCCATTATAGTGCGAAAGATTTGCTGACGACACGAATCTTTCGATTGCGTAGCGTTTTCAAGAAATGACCATCGCTACGATTTGTGTTCGTGTAAGTATTAGACGTTTATTGAATTGAATTTAAATCGAAAAACGAGGGAGCTGCACGCAATTTTGGTAGGCATCTATAGTGCCTTAGACCAAATGGAGCTTTTAAATTTCACTTCACGATACTGCATACGATCGTTAATAATAAGAAGATGCGGTGCAGTATAACTGCGAGTGACTGATGGATTCAAAGTAAACGATTGAATTAATATGCTCAGCCGATGCTGGCGCCGATTAAATGCGTAGTAATAATTTTGTAATGTTATAAGCACATAACATAACATTTATGTATGTATGGTTGTTGGATGCACCACAGATTGTTGAAGGTTTCGCTTTTACGCACATAACCATGTTAGTTGTTGTTTATTTGAATCGGACAATTTTAAACATGTGTTGACACGATGTTTTATGAAAATTTCTAATTTTAATTTATTTATTCACATACACATAATTCATCATTGCTGTAGTTGCATGATTTTATATATATATATATATATATATATATTGTATATATATTGTATATGTTAGGACTGACTATGTGTTTGCTCAAGTTATTAAATGTGCAATTGTGTGTTGCTTGCTCTCTTGTGATCTATATAATTGAATTTAATGTCAGTTTGTGTCACCATTTTATATGCACATACATGTAGAACGCAACGAGGCAAACAAGCGAACAGGCGAGAGGCATAGACACTAAAATATGATTTAACTGAAAATCTATAAAACGCACAACTGTGAATTACATACATTATATAGATAAGAAACAAATGCTTTCACATGCATTCACTAACTGAGGGTACAGTTGTACGCGAGCATATATATAGCGCACATATATGTCTATAGATGCGTGTGTGCATATATATATATATATATATATATATATGTATGTGCTTCCGTGTATTTATATGCGCTTGACTGCATAAGTTTGCATTCCATGCTAACCGACACACAGACACGTAAATCAAAATTATTTTTGCCCATGTACGTAATAGCTCATAATATTATGATTTTCCCCCAAAACTAAATACATACATACATATATACATATTTATGTCCATGCTTCTATGCAGTAGAGAGCTCTCTTTGTATGTGTGTGCGCTGGTCAGGGTTAGTGCTAGCATAAATGTGTATTTTATGGCAATGCGGTAAATGTTAAGTAAATTATAAAATATTTTATAATTTTCTCTTATTTTCTTTTTCATAATAAAATCTACTTCAATATTTATGATAAACGCTTATTTTCAAATACCCACACACATACGTCTGGTCAAAGACTTAACATGCGCTCTTACGCTCTGTTTTTGCAGCCATTCTATCTAACGTAAATAAAATAAACTTTGCTACATAATGATCTCTAATGACTGGTTACTCATTGGAAAGAGAAAGCAAGAGATTTGCAGTTCTTTTGAATTTTTTCTTTGCTTACGTTCTCGCCACCACTACTAGAATATTTATCAGACTTTTTATGTATTATAGATTGCGAAAGCCAGCATTAAGCATCTTAGCAAAGTACGTACACTCCTATTTAATATAAAACTTAAAGTCTTAACTGCGATCGTCTGGCCATTCATTCGTTTGGCTGTCTACCGTTGGAATACTTGTAGTCGCAAAAATTAACGTAGGGATCTCCAATTTGGCGCATGCACCCATAGCGAAAGGCTATATTGGTCGCGTTTCAAAATGAAAAACAGTCATAACCACGCCCATAATGGTAAATTTTTCTCAATTCAAGATGAAAGTTAAAAATGTAGAAATATTCGCCGATGTTTGGCGAAGTAATTTCCAGTTTTTCGCTATAATGCCTTGATTTGAAGTAGTGGGTGTTAGCGGTTCGCCGTAAAAAACGCTATTATAATTCTTTTCGTTGCTTGCAATTAATGACAAAGATTGATTATTACATGGGTGTGTTCGCAGCTAAATTATATTCGCTTTTGATCTGAGTCTGACACGTCGAATCGATGTATCTTTGACTGCTGCCTCCCGTCCTCCCGTGGATTTAATGGGTTTTTTGAAACTTTAAAAAAGTTAAATGTAATGTAATATAAGGAAACAAGTAACCTTGACAGAGACGCTGGGTTTATGACTAAAAATTGTAAATTACTTATGCGTTCATGAAGTATTCAGTATAGGGCTATGTATGGGATAGCGGAGCGGGTATCAAGGCTTTGCCGTCGCCTACAGTGACTGCCGTTGAAAGTTCCTTGGCTTGTTTTGGTACAGCGTCTCCGTCGCGTGTCTGCCTTTCAAGCGGACGACAATCAGGAATCGTTGTACGTTGTCAGTAGGCTTTGGCGTCGTCATAGCATCTTGCACGTACTTTGAGACAAAATGTTTCCGCGCAATTGCACCGAAGGTCTATACCAAAAGTGAGAGGAAACCTGAATAGCCCACAATGACCTGAAAGTGACTTATTTACCCTTTTTAAGTGTGTTATGATCTCTTCAATTTGCTTTTTTCCTTCTTCTTTGCTTTACAGTGTACGACATATTCAGGAAATGGATACTTTTCGCAATTCTCTTAAGTTCGGAATCTTTGATGGCGGGCCAAGTAGGTTCGAAGTTCGAAGATGTTTCGAAGTAGGTGTGAAGTTCTCTTTAGACTTTAGAATTCTTTAAAGTGTTAGTTTAGCGGTGCGTTTTTAAGCCAACTAACGCTTAGGCACGCTTTAAGCATTTACGGTTAGTTTATGGCAATCAAATGACTTTTTTCACTTATTAACTGAAACCTGGTGGTGCATGCATGCAGTGTGAATATCTATAAATCAAGTTTGAAAATGGAATGAATTTGCCCGCAAATATGTCGACCATATAGTAAATGAACATTTTTAAAACATATATTTATTTTTTCTTTATGATATTTTGTAGGCGTTTTGCTAGTGCTCGTATGTTCAGGCGACCAGTGTTGACCCTTGGTAAACATTCATTAAAACGCATTAATGATAGGTTATGAATTACATGCATAAGCACATTAATATCCAATTACGTATTTATTTATATGCTTATCTGTAAAAACTATCATTTGCGACCATTATTAATTTTATTATTATTATTATTATTATTATTATTATTATTATTATTATTATTATCATCATTTATTGTGTGTGTGCGTGTGTAGGATGTGCGATTATTTGTGCTTCATTATTATTGTGAAAGGCGAACATTTTAGAGATGCTTAATAAGTGAATTACGCGGAAAATTTATTTATATTTTCAACGCCAAACAACATAAATTATCATAAAATACATATGCAATTGTTTTAACATAACGGTACTCACTGCCCGCCATCAGACGAGGACACGAACACTCGTAAAGAACGAAAACTTGTACCACACATATTAAATTTATTTTTTAAATTAAAAACTAAAAACATTCTCTTACTTAAAAATATTACGCAGTTATTGCGGTAAAGATTCCTTGAACGCTACGATCAAAATGCTATCTAACTTTAAAGGAGTTCGAGAGAATATAAAAGCAAAAGCTAACATTAAAATTATGTCCATATATAGAGATACGTCTACGTGCGTAGATATTGTAATTATTTTGTAAATTCATGGTTTCACACAAGAAGATCCGCCTGACTGGTTGAGTAGACAAAGAGACTCGACAAATTTTCAATAAAGTCGATAAAGCCTGAGATGCTAGTGCTTTAAGACTTTAGTCTTAGCATTTGATTCTTTGCCTAAGCTAAGCTAATAGCAATAATAATAACAGTGGAATTTACAAATTAACGCCCATTAGGCGTAGTCTAGAAAATCATTAGCTTTAAAAGAAAATAGATGACTTTTCCGATTTCCATGCATTAATGTACAAAAGCATTGACAAAACCAAAGTTTTACTTTACTAAGCTAACAAAAAAAAAAAGAAAAAAAGAATCCGCTTAAGTTTATGAAATCAAAAATTTGTATTTATTAAAAATAAAATGAATAAATGAAGTGAATTGGTGGAAATTTGGGAAATTTGGGAAATTTGGGAAAATGGGAAAAGTTTCATGTGCATCGATAATGATGGATGCATTGTCATCGTTGTATTTTATCTTTGTATGTATAATTAGCAGAAACACACAAGAACCACAATATATCGAGCATAACATGTTTACTGCCACAAATACCTATAGAAATGTAACAAATTGAATGGAAGTTGGGCGTAAGGGGGATGAAGCAATGGCAAGGGCGACAGTAACGGTAACGGCAACACCAACACCAACACTAACACTAACACGAACACGAACATAAACACGAACATGAATAGCAACAACGACAATAACAATTGATTCATATGTTTGTGAGGTGCATATATAACAACAAAGCAATAATTAGCTAACAACTGAAGCAAGTAAATTGTTCAAACGTAACGGTGACAGATAACATGAAAACACAAATCCATAAGGAAATCAAGCTCATTATCATTGACAGTACTAGTACTTTATAGTAGCTAAGTAAGAATAGTTGCGCATGTATACGCAAATGAGATTGAGCTAATGTACTTACATATGCACCCATACGGAGGGACATACACACACACACATATATATATATATATATATATATATATATATATATATATATACAGATACATATCGAAATTGAAAGAGAGACAAAGACAAAGACAAAGAGAAAGAGAAAGAGAGAGCGAGAGAGAGAGAGAGAGACATCTTTATACGAAGCAATCAATTGAAAAAGGTGTTGAATACCTAAGGGAATAAAGACAATAGACTATATTAACAATAACAACAATAACTATTACTGCTACGATAAACGCAACAATAACAACAACATTATATTAGCTATAAATTTATTATATAATCATTTCAGTCCAAAGTTTGATTCCACTCACACAGCAGACAACTATAACTCATTTATTTGGAATTTAGTTGACATAATGGTTAAATGGGTGACGGCTTGATTGAACCTGTCCAAAATTTGCAAATAGTATGTAAGCGCTCGTACAAACGCGCATGCATATGCGTGTGCATGCATATAAGCTCAGAGAAATTAATTCATAAAAGTTTTACAATCATTTTGCTTCTATTGAAATTAATTAATTAAATAATAAAAAGTAATGAGATATGAAAAAGAAAATTAAAAACAGCATTTCTTTTTTTGTTTTTTTTTAAATTATTTAAATTATCTCCAATTTCATTGAAGCAAAATGCAGAATCCATTTTTGAAAGAATTCGATGAGCCGTTGATTTATCCTCTAATTTATTGATGTGAAAGTGTTATGAAAAGATCGCTGAGAAAAAAGTTTAAGAAAAACTCTTCTTTAATCTAGAAGTAGTTGGAGTACGAAAGCTTTCTATTTATTTACCCATTTTGGTCCACTTTTCCACTATTCCTTCCCAATCTTTATTGACTTTAATCATAATTCTATAACATGTTGTGGTACATTTTGAATTGTGCTATTAATTGCCGAGCATACAAGATTATATACTAACATGAAGTTACCCCACTCACTGCACGTAATCCACATTTATGTCTTTGCTAAAGGCTAAAGGCTGAGCTATTTCCACACTTTGTTCGTGCCTCTGCTTAGGTAATTAATAATTGAACGATCTTGAAAGAGTCAAAAATGATGAAAACAACTAAACAAAAGTAGCAAAAACACAAGCATAAGTTAAAGACGAAACCATATTTGATGATGCCATAAAAACTTTAAAACGAATGTATTATTATTGTTTACCATATATATAGTGTAAGTATGCAATTGATGAAAATTTACGATATAATGGGTGCTTGCATTGATTCTGATCATTTTTTTACTTGAAAAATGCATTTATTGAGAAAAATGAGTAGAAAATGTTTTCCATAGTTTTCTACAAGTTTTCCGCATCTTTCTGGCAGCATAGCGATACCGTGTCGAAAGAACACTATTGGCTTGGCAGTCCCATTCTCGCGCTTCTTCAACATTTCGAAACGCCAGCGTGTCAGCCAAGCCAAACTGCATCGATTTGAACGAGCGAAGCAAAACTTCCCCAATCGAGCTGCAACAGCGTATCTTTGACAACTCTTCGCTGGCCTTTGCAGTAACACTAAAGTCGTCAATTTGTTCAATCGACGTCAGCAGACATGTGCAGTAACAATTGCATACGAGTTTAGCGCCTCATAATACACTGAGCCTTGCTTACCACCGTATGTACGACAAAACTTTATGGCCATGAATATTCCGCTTCTAACTCACGATTGTTTGCATTTACGGGTGTCGTAATAGATCCCCTTTTAATCGTCACTAACAAAAGCCCACAGAAAACTCTTCTTCATTTGCTTGGCAAGCAATGAAACCGCGATGTTGAAAGGGTTCGAAGTGACTTTTTCAGTCAATTCATGTGATAGCCATTTTCACTCCTTTCAGATTTTTCCCATCGCATGTCTACAAAAGTCTACAAACAACTGCTAACCTGTTCGAAAGTTTTTTGACAATTTGGGCGGGGTTTTCGGCCAATAAGTCTTGAAAGCCATTGTCTTCGAACTTTTTTGATCGTCCAGGCCGCTCTTTCTCATTGACATGAAAATTCTTAGCCTTTCTTAGCCGTTGTAACTAAAATCAACAATTGGGGTATGATGGAGCAGCATCACCATAAGCTTTTAAAGTGTTTGATGGACTATTTCGAGCGTTCCATAATTATGGTCTGCGTATACTGAATAACTCAATGACACGAAGTTGAAAACTGTTATTTTACGAAGACAAAGGTCAAAGTCATCGAATTTAACTGTTAAGTACATTGATACTTAGTTTACTAAGTTACCGTTCGTAACTAAAGGCTTAGTTTATTTCATATGTGCTTGCTTCCTGATATTTTTTAGTTTTAATATCTACTTTTTTTGTTTTTGCGATAAAACGTAGTTTAGCAAAGACAATTTTAGCAAAGGCACGCCCCTTAAAGTCTGTGGACTATCTCAGTGGGCTATCTCCACTTCGGTGATTATTTGTAATCATAAGATTCTTCTTCTTATGCACACGCATAAGGTACGGGAAGAAGGACCTAACCTACGATGCTGAGTAAAAATGATTAATCAATGTTTAGTTTTAAACACTTTTACTTACTCTGTTTTTTCTTTTTACAAGACAAAATAGCTGATGGTGGGGGGGGGGGGACTTTATGGGAAATATTCAAAAATAAGCTTTTAAGAGTCTTTAAGTTAATTAATGCTCTTTACAAAATGCTTTTTAACCGGACATATTTTTTAAGCGGATTCGGAGTTTTTTAAAGAGCCTGAGAAAAATCCAGGTTCTATGCTTCTTTCTTTCCTAGCAGACGATGACATAACGAGAGTTTCTAGAACGCCGTGTACAATATTCCCAATAGATCTTCTTTGGCTAGATATGCGAGCGGGCATCAATTGGACTCCTTATAGAGTTCGCTCGAGTCTTACGAGGTGGCACACGCGCACAATGATTTCTGATTTACAACGCGTTCGCCTGGTGAGTGCATCGTGAATTTGCAGAAAAAAAGCCACGGCCCAAAGACGTAATTAAAACTAATAACTACAGGACACAATCGCCAGTAGAGAAATTAAAATGTTGAAAGAAACTTACTCATTGAAGACTCATCCATGCTCTAGTTCGAGTAAGGACATGGACGCCAAATGCTCGAGGTCGAATAAGGACATGGTTTTGGAATATAGTTTTATCCTGATATTGTAATTGTGCGAGGAAGACGCTACAGAAAGCGGTTATTGTTTGCGGCTTAAACGTTGCGGCGTCCTAATGTGTTGGAGTGCTAATCTCCAAATAGATGAGTGCACTCAAAACGCTTCTCTCAAATTTAGAACACATTTCTCAAATTCAAAGATTAAAGTAGTAAAGGACTTCAAAAGCCTATCCAAATACACATTTTATTGCTGCCGCTACTTAGGCCACTCTACATATTTCGTTCTTACCACAAGTAAGGCTTCTCATATAGATTTTGTTGCTGTCGTTGCTTAGACATATTGTGTGCTTTACATCTCATTCAATAAATGTGCGGTCTGGCACATCTACGGTGACATCATTGGCTGACCCTTATGATTTACTGGATAGTGCCAGTCTTCAAACGATACGTGTCAAGATTTCAGTTGGTAAGGTTATCGTGTTCGTATTACGGGATCCGCATGGTGTTTTCTTTATCGATTATATTGGAAGTGGACGAAGGAGGAGGAAAGGAATACTGCATTGAATGAAATTGAATCGATCGAGTGTAGAAATCAAGAAAAAACGGTCTCATATGCAAATGAAAAAAATGACACTACACTTCGAATTGCTTCCTTATCCCTTAATATCGAGATTTCAGTTGGTAAGGTTATAGTGTTCGTATTACCGGATCCGCATCGATCGAGTGTAGAAATCAAGAAAAAACGGTCTCATATGCAAATGAAAAAAATGACACTACACTTCGAATTGCTTCCTTATCCCTTAGTATCAAGATTTCAGTTGGTAAGGTTATAGTGTTCGTATTACGGGATCTGCATGGTGTTTTCTTTATCGAATATATTGGAAGAGGACGAAGGAGGAGGAAGGAATACTGCATACTGCAGGAATACTGAAAAAAAATGACACTATACTTCGAATTGCTTCCTTATTCGCCCCCCCCCCCCGCCCCCCCCCCATGACTACTGACTACTGACTTCTCGCAGTCGCCAAAGATATGTTCGAGGGGAAGAAATTTGACTGAAAAGAAGAAGTGATTGCTGAAACTGAGATCTGTTTTGAGAATAAAGACAAATCATTCTAAAAAGGTGGCATCGAACAGTTAAAGGATGGTTGGAATGAAGAAAAATGTGTTGATGAATAAAGTTGCATTTCCAAAAAAAAACAAAAAAAAAAAAATGATTTTTCTTAGACCGGGCACTTATTGAGTGAAGTGATACATACGTTTTACTGTTGCCGCTACGTAAGGCTTTTCATATATGTACATATTTCGTTGGGGGTGTGATGTAAAACTATTCATCAAAATTTGTTATGGGTGCTATCATATAATTCTACACACAAACTGATAATTTTGGTAAATTGCAATTTGAATAATTAACGCAACTTGTTTATCATACAACCTATAAGCAATTACCCTCACACTCATCAATCAGATTCCTTTCAATTTCGCATGTTCTTTCAGGTCAACACTGTGAATTGCTTATATTGAGGGCTATTACATTAAGGTGAAGTCTTATAATGTAATTTGTGGTTTTATTATCATCACAAAAGGGAACTAGAATCTTTCGGTAAAGAAGATGAATAGGAAGCATTGGGAAAACAGCAATAATTGGTGCGCAGTAAAGTAGTATGAATCAAAAAAATATTTTAAGATAAAAAAAATGAATTCAATCATTTCGAATTGGGAAGAAAGGTTGAAAACTCCCAGTGAGTGCATAGAAAAATTGGAAGAATAAATCTACCGGTAGAGGGTTTGGAAAGAATAGCAAATATTGTCTTGAAACATCGATTAGCTTGCAACTGCAATTGCAGTGTTTCTAGTTTCCCCAAATTTATACGGAAAAAACTTTCTTTACTTCATTCTTATAAATCATCCCACTAAAGAATATTGAAATTTATTTTATTTCGTACGTAAAAATGTATGCATCATACATTTCGAATAGACAGGATCCCTATCGTGAATTTGTTGAGATAACACTGACGCTTACGCTAATTACTCTAAAAGTGAAATTAAATCACTTCATGACTTTATTATTCAAATTACATTTTCTTGGTGCATCTTGACCGAGCTCTAACATTGATTGATGCAATCTCAGGAGACATCGGTTTGGAATCATAAAGTTTATGCAAAGCTATTATTACATATTTATATATTATTATTGGTCATGTTGAAAAGTCTCCGTTTTTCCGCCTGCGCTACAATCAAATGATTCCAAACTGTCATGTGGTTGATGTTTAGCGCTTCGGTTATTTTCTGGAGGCTTAAGTGCCCGCCTTGCTCCACCAGTTGCACAATTTCATGGACTTTTTCAGTGCGGAATCGAACAAACGAACCACTCTTGGGTTCCGTGTTCACTCACAGCATTTTGAGCGTAGACTTTGCAAATTTTGTTTTTTTTTTTTGTAGCGCTTTTACCGTTTTTATAGTAAAAAAGCATCACATAGCATATTTCTTCAGATATTTCACTCGTTTTCAAATCAATATCACTTTTTACACGAGCAAAGAATTAGAAAACTATCTCCAGACTCCAGAAGTGGTGTAAGCTGAAATGCCATCTTTTAAGTACATGTTCGTTTGAGACAATCAGGTGAGTGTTGCCGCCTATATAGGCATCAAGAGCATTTCGCGGAAAAAACAGCGGGGAATTTTCAACATGACCTAATATTGTACATTTTTAAAAGAAATATTTTTATACTCACCGCCAAAGGATGGGGGTATACTCATTTTATCATAATGTTTGCAACACCCAAGCGGAAGCTTCGGAGACTCTATAAAGTGCATATATATAGTTTTGCTCAGTGCGAAATTCTAGATCGACTAAGCAAGTTCATATTGGAAAGAGATCAAATTGGTCAGAGCATGCGTTCACAGTAAAGAGCCAACTGAATGCAAAAATTAGTGAGTAGTGCTCATTACTCACAAAGTATGAAATGTAGAAAGCTGAACTTTTCCATATTTACTTTGCGGAAAGTTACAAGTGATTAAATTTTCCTTCTCTCCTCTTTTTGAGGTTTCATGCTTAGTAATCAAAGGGTAGACTAGACAGAGAGTTTAAAACTATTTTGTACATTCCCCAAATGAAGATGTATTGTCTGCCTAAAAATACGTTGGACACCACGACGTGATCGATTAATTTTTCCTTGATAACAGCGGCCACATGCGTGTAAAATAAAAGGGCGTTGAGAGTGGAACGCGACAAGATGTGTCTGTTATTTCTAAAGCTACTATGGTGAACATCACGATGGTGGTGGATTACTCTTTCATTCTTTTCTGACCACAAATACAAGCACGGGCCGTTAAAGTTGGTAATGGTGGCGGGTATGCACGATTCGGCCTCAGCCGCATGTAACTTTCTTACTTGTTATAAATCGTACGTTATGTAATATGAAAATATTAGCCTCAAGCTAAGCAAATATAAGATCATTTGTATGTTTTTGCTTAATAACGAATTATATCTTTTATAAGAAAGTGTACCCTAAAGAAAAATATTGCATGGATTCGTATCTCTATTGGTTTATCCTTTGTGAACGCAAACGAAGAACGAAGAAAAGAGCAGTGATAGATGAGGGTGGGGGAGTGAATGCGCATAGGATTATTATTAGAAAAGCATAACTCGTATTAACCTGTAACGTATAGTCAGTTGCGAGACAAATATATAGTTTTCCTACTTACTATTACTACCGTTATATAATTGCTTTTTGATTGCTTATATATTTTTCTGTTAGATTCCTGTTTGGCTGGACTGGGCACTAAAGCAAAAAAAATTTCAAAAATCTAGTTACAATAATTTTTATTAATTGAAATCATTTTATGCAATAATCAGTTCAATGACATGAGTATTACATAACCTTTGCATATAACTCAGCAGCATATCTGCTCATAATTAGTGTTCAAGTGGCTTCTTGCCGTGATATGCTTTCTACAACATTTTGCATAACTTTTTAGATAATCCGTTTTTGGGGTCAGTGAAATCAAACTTTAGGTCTGGCGGAAGACACAATAAATAGGCGTCGATCCATTTATCTGAAATGAATAATCGAAACCGTCTGTAATTTTTACAACATTCTTAGCAAGTTTTGTGTTTTGATTTTCACGTAATGATTTTGTGTTTAATAGCGAAAGTTCAACGGTACCCGAATTTTATCGTTTCACTGGTCAAGCATAGAAGTACAAGGGGTGACTTTTAATTTTTTTTTTTAGTCATCAATATCTATTTTGTGTTCTTCAACGTAGTTTGTCTGGGAACGTAATACAGTTGTGTCAGTGGTTTTTCCAATTCCCACAGTGCTCCTGATATTCGCTTTTTGGTAGAGTCTTGCGCTCTTTCAGCGATGCGGTCTTTATTTCCTTAATCGGGGGCAAAAGTCTATACTTGCATGAGTCTTTTCAGATTTGGGAATAGGAAAAAATCGCATGAGGTCAAGTCCGGTGAATACGGTAGCTGAGCCATGATTGCCGTGTTGTTTTTGGGGACAAAATTACGAACAAGCAAAGTTGTGCGAGCTGGTAATTCGGCACAAACTTCGCTACCACACGATTTATGCCAAAATATCCGAAAAGATAGCATAGTATTAGTCAACCGATATCCCGGTACCCAAACCACCATCTGTAATAGCGATTCGACGATTCTCCATAACAATTTTCTTCACTGCGTCAAAGTTTTCAACGACTGTTAACGAGCTGGGGCGTCCAGAACGGGCATCGCCATTAAAATCTTCTCGGCGCGTGTATCACTTATAGACCCTTTTTTTGTTTTTTTAATGGAACTACGTATTTATTACCTATGCAATTATTGTATGTGTGCATAATGTATTACTAAAATTGCCTCTGAAGGGAATCAAAAGCAGAAATGGAAAAATTTATGATGAAAAACTAACAGCATCAATGAAATTTTACAATAACAAAAAAGTTATGTGAAACCATAAGAAAAAAGAACACGGAATCTATGCCCAAAAATATGAGAAATTAAAATTTAACATTTGGGATAAAGAAATGAAAGAAAGAACATGACGGACGGTTTCTGTTTTTGTTGTTGTTGAAGTGTACGAATGCTGATTGTGCCTAAAGACAATAAAAGATCGAGATTTTAAGATTACAGAATAACTAAAGGACTTAAAAAAAATAGAATTAAATTACTATACCGGAATTATTATCGAAAGAAGAAGCACGTAGCATTTGATTTGTGACGTAAGCAAAAAAAACAAGTATAATCTGAAAGTTGCATTTAAACACAACATCTATAATAATGCGTTGTAATCTGAAAATAGCAGTCGATGTTGTCTAAAAATGTACTGCATATGAGCAATAAAAACAACAGCAAATCCAAATAAAGCCGGTATCTATCATACAACACCGCCATTTTCATTATTGATACTTCAACACAACATGGACAACATCGTTGTCATCTGCAGCAGCAAACCAACGCCACCCAGATTTTTTTTTTCTTTTTTTCAAATTTATCTATTACTAGTATTAGATATGTAGTATAAATATTTCTACTATCGGTATTATGTATACATAATATATATTCCATATACATTACAAAAAATAAATCAAAATATATATATACATATATATATATATATATATGTATATTAATAAAATGAAATGAATGCAAGAATGAAATAATGGTATAGAAGCGTGTGTGTAAGTTGTGGAACTTGTGTAACGAGTGGAAGGTAGATTAATAGAAGTGTTAAGACCCAACTTCGGGGTCGAAGAGAGACCAACAGCCAGGGAGGGTATTGAAAGGCACTAGGGGCACGTGGGATCACTGTTCGGCAGGTTACCGTGTCGTCTGTTTGTATATTCGACAAGGGGCAAGTAAGTGCAACCGTCGTAGGAGTGTCCCTGAGCAAAATTATAGAACCCCACTCTAAAATCAGGAACTAGCTAGTTCAGCGATAGCACGTACGCGCGACTCATGCGCCTCCATTCCTCTTATAGCCGCACTTCAAGATTGGCCTAAAATTTATGTAGATAACAGCCGTAGATACAAGAGGACAATGGTGTGGTTACATAAAACTAAGTCAGTTAGATACACACGCGCCTGGTTACACAAAGATTGGCTCACAAATGGTTACACTCTCAAACTTCGAATTGCATATTTTACATGTCATGTGTCGCGAAGCTTCATTGGAAACTTTCGGGAGAAACGCTGAAGGTTCTCTCATCGCCATCACACTCATATTTCTTCCAAATGGCTTGGTGCTCTTCAAATTATATGACACTAAACCTAAATAAATGTAAGAAGCTTTCTTTCTCTAGAAGGAAGTCATTCATAACCCATTATTTTATTGATTCGCACAAGTTGGAGGACGTTGAGTCGTTCACAGACCTAGGCGTCCTCTTTGATGGTAGGCTACGTTTCAATTTGCACGTTGAGTTCTCGATAAGCAAAGCTAGGTCCGCTCTTGGTTTCATCAAGA
>KK502415.1:691694-721585 GCA_000688735.1 Glossina austeni | reverse complement strand
TTTTTTCTTTTTCTTTTTCTTTTTCTTTTTTTTTCTTTTTCTTTTTTTTTCTTTTTCTTTTTCTTTTTCTTTTTTTTTCTTTTTCTTTTTTTTTCTTTTTCTTTTTCTTTTTCTTTTTTTTTCTTTTTCTTTCTTTTTCTTTTTCTTTTTCTTTTTCTTTTTCTTTTTTTTCTTTTTTTCCTTTTATTTGTTTTATTGTACTTATACTAAGTTGTTTTTTTAATAATAATTAATTTAAGATTTACTTTAAGAGTCATTGGAACTCGACTGCTGTTTGTTTTAGTTGGGTTCTGTGTAAGTGAAATAAATAAATAAATAAATAAATAAAAATAAATAAAAAGCCGTCTTGTTGAAGCTACACGCACACATTTCTGTTTGGAATTGTTACCAAAGGAACGTAAATGGCTTCCAAAGTTTTTTATTGACGCATTAGAGAAACATTACGCTATAACTTACAGGCAAGTAGTCCAAGTGTACAGGTTATCTTTTCCGCACAAATCCCAACATTTACTATATATTCTAGAAGATTCAAAGTATTTATTAAGCTAAGTAATGATCGAACCCATGTGGAATAACATGATCTATGCATGTGCACCATGAAGAATAGATGACAGCTTTTGAATGTGAGAAAGTCGCTCAGCTTTCAATTGAAAATTTCGTGGCTGCTTCCTTTACGAACCCTTTAGAACCCCAAAGAATATTCGCTCTCTCTATTAAATTTTCAGTGCTGTTTCTATGTTTCAAATGCTTGAAAATGAAAAAATAAACAATATTTTCCAGCAGCCATGTTGCAAGCTGATGTTAGGCAAGAAGAAATTTAGAAAAAAAAAAAAAAAAAAGGAAAAAAAATGGAAAAATATTACTCGTAGATGCTTTTAGAAAATTGATAAAAAATGATGGCTGCGAAAAACTCACGCATTTGTAAAAATAGAAAAACAGAACGTCATACATGTCCGACAAGTCCTTCCGTTGTGGCAGCAAAGTGTATGCGCATATATATATATACGCCCGTGTATATGTTACACTTGGATTTGTAATTTTTCATAGAAATTAATTTTCACACATTCGCGTCTAATAATAACGAGAGTAAATTCCATGCACAATGATGTATGTGTGATGTGTCAGAGAAAAACTACTATACGAAGCGAATGTATAAATCTAGAAATGTACATATATATGCTCGTGAAACAACAAAACCTTAGACGTGTAAAGAATGATTACAAAGAATCCATTTCGTTTTCTCGTTTATTTATCTTTTCTTTTCATTTTCCTTTTTTGCTCTTCGTTCTTTCTCTGCTTCTCTTCTCTTTTTTTCTTTTGCCATTTTCCTCATGGTACCTTATATCGATGTACAGGTACAGGTGTACAGGTGTGTACACATGCATGCCAAATAGAATTTTTTAAAAATTGTTTTTTATTTTCGTCTTTCCTTTAATACAATCAACGATATAAGAAACACGTATATATAAATTTTCTCTGTGATTTACAAAAAACTAAAATATAATTGTAGAAATTAAATCTAATGATAAGGAAGATCCCCTTTTACTTTTCTTTGAAGAACTTTCAATAGAAACAAGATTAGTAAAGTTCAACACAAGAGAGAGATAAGTGAGAAAATTGTATTTAGCTCAGTCCGAAACGTGGATATAGTAAATATGTAAATGGATAGAGTAAGTAATTTACAATATTCGAGGGGAGCGGAAAGACGGTTCTATAGCAATTGCAAAAGGTGCCCGAATTACAATAGTGCGGAAAATTCTCTTAATGACTCAATGAAGCATAAAAAAAAAGGAATAGTTTATGAAAAATATATAGGCAGATACAGTGACCCCGGAGTCATTATTGTGAGGCATGTTGAATTGAAGAGAGTCAGTGGCACACAGTGCTGTTGATGTCAATTTGAATTAAACGAAAATGGGCGAATTTCCTTAGACCAATAGGCCATCTATCCATTTGGTGGATCGATTCTGGCAACCCTGCTTCACATGTAATATACGTAAAACACTACGCATCGTGTGTTCAATACGCATCGTTTAACAAGCGTGGACCGCGTTAAAGCAGCAGAAACTTATTACAAAAACGCTGACTCTGTAGCAAGTGCGTTTTGCGTGCGTGGATTGCGAGCAGATTTTGATCGATACAATAGTTCATCTGAGCGCACTGTAAAGAAATTTGAAGAAACCAGATCTGTAGCAGATTTGTCAACGTCCACGTATCATCGAAAGGCACGCTTGGCCGAAAATATCGGCGCTTTTAGAGAAAGTGTGAAAGAAGGTCTAAATTGATCCATTACATGATTGACTGATGAAACAACAGCGTTTGAATGACAATTTTTAGCATCGGATTTTCTTCTGCGGTGAGACTCATTTTTTGCTTGGCCAGCAAACTCAAATCGCAGTCAAATTGAGGCTGTGAAGACCCACAAGCAACGGTCGAGAAACCGTTATCACCTGGAGGTGTGAGAGGCTCGCATCATTTTGAAAATGAGGAGACATAATGACATAAGCCATGCGATTAGAATTTTGTCATGGCGTAAAACCTAAAATGTGTTGCTTTAACAGGACAGCTCCATAAGCCAGACCACACACTCGGTTTTGGTATTGTTGCTCGAAAAATTCCTATGTTGGTGATGTGACTTGACCACCTAGATGCAGAGACTTTGAACGGCTGCAGTTTTTATTGTGGAGTTACACAACGGATCGACTTGAAGTGAACAATGCTTACACTCTTGACGCTTTGAAGACGAACATCTACCAAGTTATGGCCTCGGTATTGACTCCTGTATGCAAAAAAATTGTCGAAAATGATATCAACAGGATCGAGTCCTTTGAGATATGCCGTCGAGAACATTTGCACGATGTTATATTCCACAAATCGGGGTAAGGTCCAACCAATATGTTGAAAGAACATTTGATCCAAATATCAATCAGAAGTGCGCTTTATGTACGTTTACTTTCGGATGGTGGATAAGCATCTACAATTCCGTAGCTGGAGATGTATTAGGGTATCAAAACATGTCCCAGCAAAGTATTAATATTTTTTAAAATTGAAATTCTCTTAGGCGAAGCATTGCACATTTGCTGATAAAATGTTGGACCCGCGTAATGTAACGTACAAGAGTAAGAGAGTGGGGTTAAACGCAAATAAAAAAGACCCGTTCGTTAAAAGGTGTTAAGGGGGCCGAAGATTTCTGCTTCGGTCTTATTCTTAATGCTGTGGTCTTTTACATTAACGTATTTGTCCATAAGACAAAAAAGCCACAATTTCTGGATCAGATGGGTGGGGATGGGTCGGTTAAGATGGTGATGTGATTGTGTTTACTTTTTAAGGACGAAACTGGACTATGATAATGAAGGATACTTCTTTTCCAACATTCGCATTTAGGCCGCTCGTATTCGTGGTAGTTTGGCAGAATAAAACTTCCGACTTCCGAGTGGTTTTTACAAGAAGGCGAAACGTTCAAATATTTGGGGCAAGTCCTTAATGCAGTGGTTTCCAACCTTCTTGTACCGGCGCCCCCCTTTTTAAAAAAAAACATTAATGCGCCCCCCTTTAAAAAACAAAAAAAAACCGAAACAATTAGATGCTAGGGTGGCGTGCCCCACAGGTTGGAAACCACTGCCTTAATGAAAAAGTCTACAGTAATATCGGTATGAACAAAGATTTTTCCAACAGCGTGTACGAACTTTTTTTTTTTTTTATTTATTTTATATGAGTTAAAAGGCAGAAGCGGAGTCACAACTTAGAAGAGGTTCTGTAAAAAAAGGCTGATGAGGCTAAAAATGGGTGAATCCTCCTTCTTCTTTATTTAAGGCTATAATGTGTACTGGTGTCTTTGCTTTACAAACAAAACGATCAACTAAGTACACATTTATTTTTCGACAATAAATTTAAAAAGAAAGCAAAATGAAACCATTATGAGGGAACAGATTTTTATGCAATTAAATTATAAAAATTTATTTTGTTTTTGTTTACTCAGAATGGTTTTTTTGAGAACGTGTAGATATATTTCTAAATTGAGTAGTTTCGCTATTGGATCGGGAAAGCAATTTGAAACAATTTCGGATTTGTTGCATAAGTTTTTGAAACCTTTCAACATCTGTGTACTGTCGGCGGTAAAGTTTTTCCTGGTCACGAAAGTGCTTCAAATTTAAATACCAACAAATCGCATTTATTCATTCGATATTAGAGAGTATCGGACCGATTTCTCGCTTCATAAGATTAGTATTGGCGAAGAGTACGTGAGTCTAAGCCCATCTAGTCATGAATTTTTTTCTTCACCTATTCGAGTATTTAAAGTATAGAGTGCGTGGATGTTATTGACTGAAAAATCGTTTCACTCTTGCCGGATGGATTTGTCTATCTGCTTGACGTAATCCAATTTACTTGAAAATTTTCCCTCTACGTTGGTATCAAATGAAGTTAGAAATCAGCTAAAAAAAGCTCGCGAGGTGTGTTAGAGAAGATCCGAGAATACTCTTTGTTATGTTGATGATGTAGGAAAGTTTACATTGAATTATTATGTGCGCCTTTCAACTAATTTATGTTAATTGAATTGTTTTTCAATAACGTAAAGCAAAGGCTGCCCACGTACGGAATTCTATTAAGATCTCCCAATTTTTGTATTGCAAAAGTCATATAATAGCACCCTTACGCTTAGCTTCACTTAATTTACTATATGTAATCTATGAGATTTGATATGTGCATGCAAAGTAGTAAAATGTATTTCGAATAATCCTTTCACTGCTCGTACAACTAAACTACAATTTTTAAATTTTAAAAATGACTCATTACGCAGATATATCAAGAAGCAAGACTTGGAACTTCTGCTGCATTGCATGGCTCTAAGTTTGTTTGTAAGTAAAAATTATCTCTTCATTTATCACTCATGCTTTGTGGTGATAATCAACTCTTTGCATTACATCCGAGGCAACATTTTTATGTCGGGCGCTTGGCGGAAAACAAAAGCGTTTTCGGACAAACGCTAGTCTGGATTACATAACCATAGCATGCAGAGAGCAGAAAAACCTTTCTTTTCATCGCGATAATAATTCAGTTCGTTTTCTGATGAGAGTGGCGTCTGCTGATTGTGTTAATAAAACTGAAGTGCATTGTAAAGAAATTTTAGGAGTTACTTTGTTCAACATACCATCGAACAACACACTTGACTATCGGGAAAGCACCCACAAAATTGCGTTTCAACCGATTAACTTGTATGTATATAATGATTAGTTACAATGTGCATAACTCGTCTGCCTTGACGAGTGGGCAGCTTTATAAGCGGTAAACGATTCCTGCATGGCGGACGGCCAATGCTATCTTCCAATAAACAACATAACAAAGCCCTCCTAGACAGGTTTGAAAATGAATGTAAGTGACGCGAAATGCTAAACATTTTTCCAGATGGCTGCAGGGGACTGTAAGATTATGTTTATTTTATCTTATAAGCCCGTCATGTTGGAATGCATTATAATAATTTTGTGTTGATATTAAACATATTTTAAAACGCAATAAAACTTTTCATTACATAGTTGCGGAAACTTGGTGTAATTAATTTGTAAATACATTTGTTAAACAGATTTAATTATTAATAATAATAATTACACAATAAGTAAAGCAATACGAGCTTAATGTATGTATGTAGTTAGTGTCTGTGGCGTATGCATAAGCGATATTTTAGAAGTAATAAGCGACATATAGTTCGAACACCATGTTTTCGCATTCACCATCACAGTATATAATGGTATATTAATTTTATCATCACATTTGGGAAACGCATAAACACACCTCGTTTACTTTTAGTGAGTTGCCTATACACACACTTTCCTTCCCAATTCTACGATCACGAAAGAAAATACGAAAGACTAAAATTGTGTACCGTTTCCCAGGCCAGTGAGAAAAATTGTGGACACAAAAATTGATTTTTTGTATTAGTCTTCCAAGAAATTGTATTTAAGACTGAAACGAGTAGGAGAAAAAATAGGAACTCACGGGGTCAGTGTCCAAAAAATACCATCGCACTGCAGTAGCTTTCTTTATAGTATTTTGGTTTTGATAATATTTACACAAAACAATCGCAAATTATTTATTTACGATATGGCTGCTGTGTGGCTTTACATATATATTTATATATATTTTTACTTCTGTTCTTTTTTTTTTATAATTATAGCAGAGTCTTTGTTATTTTACACCTGTTATCAACTGTGTGGAAAATTAAAACAAGTAAAGTCACTATTGCAGATCACGGCCGATCCGATAAATACCCTACGTAGCATCGCTTAATATACTTATTCATATAACGATTTTTCTAAATAAAGCATTATATGGGAAGGGACCGAAAAAGTGGGCCAATCCATAGCATTTTCAATAGCATTCGTTCTTGGGCCAAAACACTCCTGTGCTCCAAATTTCAAAGAAATATTTCAAAAATTGCGACCTGTAAACTGAACACAACTGAAAACAAGACGGACAGACAAGGCTGGAGCGATTCAGAAAATGATTTGGAATCCATCGATATAATGACAAGGAGGAGGAAATTATTCAGTCATCAAAAGATTTGAAAAGCTTAAAAAAATTGCAACACTAGAGCAAGTCTCCTGTGTGGAAGCGTCCACGTTGAGGTATATTGACTGATTCTCTTTCTTCGATGATTTCATGTTAGTGGCTGACGCTTTTGCTGCATCTGTCAACGAAGGAATAGCGTTACACCAGCGTTCCATTTTGCGAGGTGTTAGAAAAGTTATATAGAAATGGGCAAGAAATTCTGTAACTCCATAGACGGATTCACAATTAGAAAACATCAAAGTCATCTGTCTCATCATACTATTTGAATTTCTTGACAGAAGTACAAATACTTTCCGAATCATTCTCCACTTTTCATCAGTTCAATGGTGATCACGATTTTAAATACGAAACGTACTTTTTCTCTGAAATCCTGTCAAGTTAATAAAAACGCTTTCTAATGACAGCGATTAGTCTATTAGCAAAGTTAGATACCAGCAGGTAGGACAGGTAGGCTGCAACCAGTCCGCAATGATTTATTTAGGAGAAGCACACAGTCCTCCGCGAGCACGCGAGCCAAAGCTCGTAACTTAAAGAACAACATTTCTTCCAGTTTATGACACATTTGCCCCACATGCATAGTTCAAAGCATATCAAGCCACTCTAGAAAAACAAATTTCTTTTGAAAAATTGGATAAATGCCTCTACAATATTCTGGAAAGATCTTAATATGTTTGCCAATTTTTTCGAATGCAGAGGAAAGTTATTAAAATAGTAATCTTGGAGGACTTTGTTAAGCATATATTTAAGAATTAAAGCAACAATTGTTTTTGGAAAACGTTAAGAAAGAGCAACACCGAAGCCGTGCTCTCGAGGCACTTTTAGAATTGAAGAGATTCTGCGGCACGCAGCTTACCTGGTATGCACTTATATGGGGAAAAAAAAAAACTATTTTGCACGTTTATGCATTAGGTAAAGAGGTACGTAATGGATTTCCACGTTATCGTGTTTTGAGATGAACGAGTTTAAAGTTTCAATTAGCCGCGTTACTGCTATATATACTATGTTCAGATAATGAAATTTTTTGGTCATTTGAAATTTCGTCGCTCCTTTAATCATATTTTGATGTCATTCCTTAATATTTCAGGGATCGGTTAAGCCAATAAGAGAAATTGTTTTGGTGTTATTGACCCTTTAAAATATTTGCTATCGCAGTGAAAGCTTTCGAGGTCATTTTTAAAAGTTTCATATTACAATTTTAAATCAAAAAAGACTTGTTAGTGAGTCTTACCTATAAGAAATCGATTAGAATGCTATATGAAACTTATGAACTTCTTTTCTTACACATTTTTAAGAATTTCAATACACGGCAACCGGACGGACATCGATTGTGGTGTTTTTCAGGAATACATCGATTATATTACAGATGGACGGGTAAAACTAGTATATCGACGCAACGGAATGTTCATTATCGGCTTTCATGTTCACTTCGGTTTCCTTCTCTATTTCATTCATTGAGTTTGTAAATAATTTAAATTAAATGCTATTATCACCCACGTATTATTTCATTATTTTTGTTATTTGCACATAACTAAAGCAAATAATGTGCTCAGGATATAAGACTAAGTATTTATTGTATTAACAAAATGCAAACATACGCGTTATCTGTCAGTATTATTATGTGTACCGATCGTAGGTAAACTAAATTAACCATGCGGTTCTCTTAATACCTGGCAGTGCGCATTAAAAATGTTAACTAGTGATTATCCCTTCGGAGCGAGGAGATGCAATCAATTGATCAATAAGTGCTGGGTTAGGCTCTCCTCATATCCTTGTGATATATCGTATCGTAGCGTATCGTTTTGAATCGCCCGAAACTGCGCCCGAAAATGCACACTTTTTCATATGTGTTTTTATTTTGTCTGTAGAATTTCGTTACATAATTTTAGAAAACCGATCATAATTTGAACTTTAGGTAAAGAGAGGTCCTATCGCTTAGGGTAATCAAGTTTCATTGTAGGCCTTTCTTGCGCTGATTATTGTACAATATTGCAGTAATTAAATGCATTTAAATCGCTTTAAGAGGATTGAATAATATATATATATATATATGTCCGCATATGGCACTCGCCTTCGTACATAAATGAGCGAATTAAATGTTTGCTCTTGATTATTTTTCCCCAAATTTATAAATTGCATTAGCTTTAGCGTAAAAGCATACAGAAATGCAAGCAAACTCATCCATTTACTCATTCATATAGGTTTACACACGAACGCCCCAACATTTACACGCATAAGGAGATTCCTGTACATTGTACTGATTGCGTGCATTCATGCATTCGTTGGTTGTTGCAATTGTTGTTAACACAGTTGAAATAACAAATTCATTGTATTCAGCCATACATACGCATGCAAGCACGCACACACGCACACACGCACATATATATATATATATATATATATATATATATCCACCCACCTGCACGCTGATACACTTGCACATTCGCGCGCACGCATACACACACACACACATACACGCACCCATACACAAGCGCATTCTATACGCATTTCTATGACATGTACGTTTATACCTCTTACTTTCACCATAGTTACGTTTTGTGCTCTTGATTGATAAATAACTTGATTAAGTTTCATACAAATGTGATGACAATGAACAAGTTAGCTATATATGTGCGCTTATACGTCTATATTGTGGCAATTATGCTTGTATCGGCATCGGCATCGGCGTGTTTTACGGAACAGCAAAAAAAAAAAAAAAAAAAAAAAAAAAAAAAAAAAAGGAAAACAATAACAATCATAATCTATTGTTATTTTAGGAGAATAATCCAGCGAAGTCGGTGAATATTGCATTCAGAAACCAACACAGAATTGATGAATGTTTGACGTTTATTGTAAAACAAATGTATGTACAACTATTTTTTTAAAATATTATTATTAGCGTAACTAAGAGTTGTTGTGTTTTACTCTACACCTCTTCATGTTCATGTTTTCATGTTCAGTTTTTTTTTTTTTTTTACATAGCTCTGAGGGACAAATGATTTAATTAATTTCTGATTACTTTCAGATTTAAAGTTATGGGCATTTGTTCTTCTATTGGCTAATCGATCTGTCGGTGGTTTGCTATCACCCTTAAATTCCTCGAATTAAGGCAATTTTTAAAATTTAGAATTTAAAAATATTTCCTGTAATTCGAATGAAAGATGCGAACTGAGTCAAATAATTACGAATCTCTCAGTCAGTTACACTTAATCCTCCAATCCTTTCTTACGAACGAGAAAGCAAGATCCTCATCCTCTTCTCATCGAAAGGGGGGAAGACCTTAAAACAAACAGTCCTTTGAGTATATTTTGCGATAAAATGAAACGATAATATTTGACAAGATTCGCATATATTGACTTTAGTGTGATCGGTGAGTATTTCAATGAAAATGTTGTGGGGTTTTTTTTTTTTTTTTTTTTAAAAGAATAATTTAGTAAAAATATTCTGCGCGTTTCACTAGAGAATGTTGCTTAAAGTTATAGTAAAAAATTCGAATGAAAAAATCGATATTCGTTGAGTTATATGCTGCGTAACATTTCCAAAAATCGGGACTCGAGAAAACCACATTTTAAGTTTCAGAAGCCCGTATACGGCCATATAGTTATGTTCAAAAAAGTCAACTTTTCTTTTTGCTTATTTCCGTTCGTTTTATTCTGTTTCATTTTTGTAATAATTTCGCCATTCTTTCAATAGCAATGACGCGAACCAAGTGTGAAGATAGCTCAGCTTATAGCAAATACAAAAATGTACGCTATGCACAGTGGGCTAACTTCATGTCAATAAAATATTTAAGAATGTTTTTCAAAAGATATTACGATGCGCCGAATTTCTTATGGGGCTCATAAAGTCCATTTTTCAAAGAACTCTCATTACTGAACGCTTTCAGTGCCCAATCAAAAAAGTATTTTTTCTAAAATCTACACAATTTTTTTTATACGAATGTTTCACAATAAATTCAACGCTCTCGGTAGATACCGAATAGCGGTTCAAGAATTGTTTTGGTTTTGATTGGGAAGGGAAGTATGCGATCGGTGGGTGCGGCCGTTTTGTTTTGAAAAAGTGGTTTAAATGATTTTGGTGAGCATCTTACTAAATGGACAAAATTGTTTAAAAAAGTTTTTATACCGTCCACCACTTGTGGCGCACAAGTACACTAAGTTCGTGCGGATGTAATATAACAACCAGATCGACTTTTATTATACCCATCGATTCGGAATCAGTTTCAAAGTGTGTCTGTCCGTCATCTCTTGTTCCTAGAGGTCGCAATTTTTGACATATTTCGATGAAATTTGCTCCACCGAAGTGTTTTCGTCCAACGATGAAAGCTATTGAAAATGGTTCGGATCGGATCATTTTTTTCGTTTACTATCCATACAAAGCCGTATTTTGAAAAGTCATTATACGAGTAGTTCTGTTAAGCGAAGCGGTATAGGGTATGTAATGTAATGATGGACCGTGTTTTAGTACAATGTTTTTATTTGTTTTTCTACGAATTGATTATTTTCGCATAAATAAATTTGAGAAAACGACCCCGAAGTTCGTGCACACAAGGTAGCATTAACTCTTAACAGACAAAAATAAAATGTGCAAAATAAAGTTTCGCTATCTCTTGCTAAGATCAAACCAAAAGCAGAAAGCAGTGATAATACAACAACAACAGTAGTGGTAAGACGACAAAAGTTTACACAAAACTTTCAATGGTTTATGTAGATGTTGTTGTGGCTCGGTGAGTGAATCTACCAAATTCTTCAATGATATTTTATACGTAATTTGATTTATACGTAATTTTCATCTAGAGTGATGTACAGTGTGACGCATACGCTCTTATAATTTTGCAATTTAATATTCTTTAATTTTTATATTTAATTAAATTAAATAAAGGAAGAAGAAAATCTTACCTACTAAGCAAAATAAAAATTTTTTTAAATTTAGGTGTGTCATCAAACGCAGATTTTGCTGACTTATGCCTGGGTACATGTGTTTTTTGTATTAATTGAAAACTTTTAATTATTTCGAAACTATGGAAAACATGGGGACTTTTTTAAACTACCGTCAAATGCATACATACATACACACATAAATGCATGCATGCATACATTTCAAACACATTATAATCACATTAACATTAAGGCTTATAAACAAAGTTCATGATAAAGGATAGAAGGTACGTAAGTGGAAAGTCCATCATTCGCCTGTTAGCTCGGATTTGCAAATGTTATAATTGTCTAAGAATAACAATTGCTTTTCCATGCGCTCGCCAAAATTCCGCTTCTGCCGCTCTGTGTGCTCAACAGAATGTTTGAATAGCGAAACTCGCCATTCATTCATTCCTACACGATGAACGGATAATTTACATACGAGCCGAGTGCATATGAAATAAAAGTTGTATGTATTCAGCTAAATACATGTCCATGAAAGTTTATGAAGCATTGTAATCAGGGGATAATAATGGATACATTAGAAAATCATTAACACAACACGTACGTATGTACGCGGTAGCTCTCTCTCTCTATAGCTTATATTCATTCATATTTGTCCTTGTGATGTAAATCAAGTAAACGAGAAGATAGATAGATAAATGTTTGAATAAATGGTGATGGTGGTCACTTAAGTTTGATTAACAGCAACGCAAACCCAAACACAATCACAATCACAAACACAAATATATATTCACGTTTAGTTGCTGCATTAATAAGCCAAGTGAATGTAACAAAGACCCTATTGTCATATGCATAAATGCATATCACGTCCAATGAGAAGTTTGGATTAGGTTTGGGGGCAGATTATCCGACGACGAGTAAAGTCTGCCCAGGCTTTATTAACAAGTTGTGATAAAGAGTTAAGGAAATGGTTGGAAGCAGCTTTGAAGATTGCCAATGAAATGCATAAAGCTTTTCTTTTTTTTTTTTTGCTGTCACACCAAGGCGCGTAGCTTCTTAACAAATCTATTTTAACTATTGACTATCAATTATCAACTGACGTAGTCTGCCAAATCATGAGGTACAATGTTGTCCGCCACGACAGAACATACGATGCAAGAGCCGTAGGTCCGTCTTTTACATTAATCAGGGCTTAAGTCATAGAATTATGTCAAAGTCGAAAGGTGACACTGTTCTAGAACATCTGGTAGCAGAAGTAACTGCATCGACGAGGCTTTTAGGTCGATAGATGAATTGTCGATCGTGTACGAACAATCAATGTCGTGTGGCGTCCTTAATGCCGATTTGTTGCTCATGGATTTTTCGTGCCAATCAGTCGTGCATGGCGTACGTGTTATGCTCCTGGTTGTCCGCTAAGCCGAATATGCGATCACGAGCTTATATTGTTAGCCTCCAATATATCGTTTTATTGCGAGCATGGAAGACGGTCAGCTTTTAGTCATACAGATATTTAATCAGTTAATGTGGAACGATTAGTTAATGCATTTTTCAATGTCTGCTGGAACAGCGTCCACTGTTTGGCGGATATTAATGATAAACTATGCTTCATAAATTTTAATTTGTCCATACAAACAGTGACCGCGTTCTCATTACAAGACTTGTGTTGTTAACTCGTCGAAACCGCCATGGTTCACCAGTGAAGCTACAAGGGCGATCAGACTTCGGAACGGCGCATATATTAGCTGTTTGCAAGAATTTTGATCACATTCTCGCTTAAAAAAGGCATTTATTGTGGAATATTGCTACAGCATCTTTTTAGTCAAACCAGCTTCCATCACTTTCCACGACATTCTAGAATACTTTTGGCAACATGCCGATATCATGTCGAAAGAACTTATATAGGCTTGGCAGCGATCCGTCCACCGACCCATTCTCACACATCTTCAATTTTGCGCACTCGCGCACCAGCCAAGCCAAGCTGCATCGATCTGAACAAGTGCTAATCAGGTAATCGCCATGTCCATGTAGAGTACGCTGGGTGTGGAGGAACGTCCCCTGCGAGCTGCAACAGTGTATCCTGGACAACTCTTGCAACAAGTGGCCAAAAAATTACATTTTCAGCCAAGTCGTGTTGGGACTTTTACCTCCACAAATGGGATATGAAGGAGCAGCATCACCGTAGATCTCTGAACGGGTTTGGTTGGCTTCGACATCAGATTTCTTCAAATAAACAACAAAAGTAATGAATTTGGAAGAAGAAGATTTTAAGGGCACCATGATTGGCGGCGGATGAATACGCTGAATAAACCAATGATAAGAAATGGAAAACTGCTATTTTATGTAGAGGAAGGTCAAAACCGTTCAATCGTTATGTACACTGGTACCTACCATTTCTTTATCATTCCTACCTGTAGAAGTCGCTGATCAAAATTTGTTGCAAAATTTTAATAGAATCTGGGAGCGGTGCTCTAGTACCGCTAATTGAAAGGTCTTTCGCAAGCATAGAAAGAGGGCGCATATAATCACCAAGCAGATGAGGTGTCGCCGGAGGTTTACCCGGAGATTAAACACTAGTCTCCCGACTAAGCGACTTTGAAAAAATTTGCAGACAAGCGGAATTAGAGTGCGCCAACCTGTTTGTAATATCAACTCTACTAGGCTTAGTAAGTGGCTGGCGACTGTTCTTTTATAGAGATTCAGGACGCGCTATAAAGGCATGGTGATGTTATTCAGTTCAAAGCCTTTCCTATGGACGAAGTTTGGAAAGCTGTTTATAGCTTAAATCTAATGCTGTTGGTTATGATGGAATGTCAGTGTTCCATTTTTAAAACTTGTCCTTCCAGCTCTGTGGTCTTGTCACTCACTCATACATTGAAATATATAATCACATCCTGGACTTTTTCAGATTGTGTGTGTGATGACGATGAGAACACCTATTGCGAAACGAGTTGCGCAGGTTTCACTAGATGATTATTGCCCTATCAGTATTTTTCCCGCTCGGACGAAAGGTCCAGTCGGGTTATAGGCCAGGCCGTAGCTGGAACGCCGCTACGCTGAAGCTGTTGGAAGATATCTGTCCAGCGTATGATAAGGGGAAATGGACGAGCCTGGTTATGATTGATTTTTCTTTGGCTTCGGTGCCACTGCGGTCGAGCTTGTTAGGTCTTACCTTGATAAGCGGTGTCAGTGTGTGAAAATCGGCTCCTCCTTCTCTGAGATTAGACGCGTTAACTCTGCTGTACCTCCAGGCTCTATATTAGGGCCCATTCTGTTCAGTATCTTCATTAATGATCTATTTATAGGCAAAACAACCTCCGGGTTGTAGATGATCTGGTTGAACGCATTAATGATGATTTGTGTGGCATGTCGGATTGGTCCGTTGTCAATAATTTACAGAAGACTATCGTGATATCACCGAATAATTATGATTCCGACTCTCTACCTAATATTAAAATAGGTGATGCAGTGATTGACATTGGCAAGCAGGTTGCCAATCTTGGCTTTATGATTAACTCACGTTTGACTGCAGACGATCATGTCGATCTGATGATTGTGCAAATACACAACATTCTGAGGAGACGTCATTTATCTTTCTCGTACGTACCTACTCAAGCTAAGTTGAGATTAATTCAACGCTTTGTTGTGCCCCTTATAGCGTACACAGCCAACGTATACTGCAACCTTGATTGCGCGTGAAGCGTTAAGCTACAGTTGGCTGTCGCGAAGTGTGCCAGATATGTTTTCAATAAGCGCAAATACGACAGAATATCGCCAAGATTTTAAATTCTTCTGATCTTTCATCGTTTCTTAATATGCGACACACGATCGTCCATAGGCTCATTTATACTTGTACGCTAAAGTATGTATTTGAGAAAATCTGGTTTGCGAGATCCAGACGTGCGATGAATTTGATTCTTCGAGACCATAAGTATTTAAGATCATCAACAGAATTTCTTATAAATGCCGTAAATTTATGGAACTCGTTACCGCCTAATATCAAGGCGTTTGTAAGTGTGTCTAACGTCAGAGTAGCAATCAGGACATTTTATAATCCTTAGTGTAATGAGTAATTATATAATTATGTTTAATTTTTTCGGCGCCGAATAATTATTCGAGTTATTTCGGCCGAAAGAGACCTTATAGTCTTACTGGTTCGATAAATCCATTTTAATATTAAACTTACATAAAATAGCTTAAAATAATTTGATAATTTTTCTTTCCCTTTTGTTTTATTTTCTATAATTTTTTAAAGAGTTTGCATAGAAAATTATTGGACATGATATTGCCTAACTTTGGTAATTATTCACATCCGTTTTATGTAAAGTTAAATATCTGCATACATGGATGAAGTGAAATAGTAGCGAATGGCATTGCCCTTGCATACGCCATTGATTATTGAGGTTAATATATAAGAAAAAAAAAAAAAAAAAAAATATATATATATATATATATATATAATGTAATATAATAAATATAAAAAAACAACAAAGGCGCTTAAGCAAGCTGTACTTGTGTTTTTACCGAATCTCAGACATCACCCACTCAACCCCGATCTTTATACTAATTAAGTTTCCCCCAATGATGGCAGTTTTACTCAAATCGAGCACTAAGTGACCTCTTTATGCGATAAAAATTCAAGTATCACGAACGATCGTTATTCAATTTCGTTTTCAGTAACGCTATTGGAATAAATGCATTTTAAATAATCGATTTTGTTTGGGTACAATTTCAAATTAATCTAAGGCTGTTATCAGCTGAGCCAACTTGACGCATTAACGAAGCTATTTAGTCGAAGACTGGTTTTGGCTGAGAATGGTTTTGTGGTGAACATCTTTTCTCCTAGATGATTATGTGTGCGAACAGGTTCGATCTTTCCTCTCAAGCCTGTTGCAGAGATGTCCGATTCTTTAAAACATATATATATATATATATAGTCAGTAAATTTGACTCATCAATGGCCAAACGATTCTCTTTGCCTTTCAACAATGTTGCGATATTTAGAAATTCGATTCGAACTGAATTGAAAAAAAACTAAAAACAAGTCGCAAGTAAAAGCAAAAGGAAAAGAAACAATTTGCGAACTCGAGGTTAAATAATGAAAGCTCTCGTATTGGGTTTCTTTTCTACACTTAATGGCCCAAGCATTTGCGACACACTGGGAGAGGGCAAAATTGTTCAGCAATACATGACGTATTTCAACTTTCCATCTTCACACTTGGAAGTCTTGAAGGTGCCAACAATCTATTGAAAAATCGATTGGAATCCGATATGCTAGCTATTTATGTAAGCTTTTCAAAAAGTACTTGCAAATGTTACAAACGGAACGTCTGGGTTAGTAAACGCTTAATCTTCGATTCGGTCGATATAGTAATGCAAGAAATGAAAAATATGTGTTGAGGAACAACTTTGCTTTACGACTTTTTTTTTTTTTTTTTTTTTTTTGGGTGGGGGAAGTAATGGTTCCCAATGGTTTTGTATTTAACTTTGATTTAATAAATGGTCCCAGCGCTGTATTGAATTGGCCACACGGCAGGACGTTCTCTCTCTCTCTCTCTCTCTCTCTCTCTCCTTGCTATGGGAACAGTGGGTAGCAGCATGGAAAAAAATTCAATGAAATTATAAATAAATTGAAGAATTTTGTTAAACCATTAAACAAACTATAATAACATTTTTTTTTTTGTTTTTGGTAAATAAATTATAAAACGTTCAATGCTTATAGAAAGTATTTAAGATAGTTTTTTAGTTGAAGAGACGAGCATATAGCAATAGTTTCAGCCAAAGTTATAAAAAGTTAATTAATACAAAACTTTTTACCATTTTTGCTCTACTGTATGCTGCAAATTTTATGAGCAAAAGCAAAAGTTTTCCAGTGTATGGCTTTAATAGGTTTTTTTTCTTCTTTTCACCTTGATTTGGTATTAAAAATAAACTTAAACTAAAAGTTGTAAATTTGCGATTATGGAAAAAAGGTCATTCCGGAAATTTTTATGTATTATTTTATATTTTGGTTGCTGGTATATTAAAATTGCCACTTAACGAAATCAATAAAGCCCATGCACGTTTATAATCGTAGGTCGGTTTTTTTTTTTTTTTTTTTTCAATTTTTTGCTTTTGTTCTTCTTTTTGGCGTATTTTTAGTTTGCGTAACACAAAAAATGTCAAAACGAGTTTGTTTTGTTATTATTTTACGGGATTTAATCCGATTTCCGCTGAAAGCATTCTTTGGTTAATGATGGCGCTGGGTTTTTTAGACAGAAGAAGAGAGGATAGAATCGATTTATGTCAAACATTGTAATAATGTAATGTTTTAAAAAAATATACTTAAATTTAATTTTAATCATTTCGCAAAATAATCGAGGATGTGCGTTAGTGTATTGCATACTCATTTACCGCTCGAAAAAAAGCACCAGAAAGAAATCGTACAATTCATTACACGAAACATTTCGGTATGCACACTATTTCACTTTCTGCACACTATTTAATTCACCGCTTGTTAGTAAATGTGTTATAAAAATATAAGCCTTTCATAAGCATTTTATTCTCTTAAACTTCAAAAACTCTTATTGTCTTATCTTTTGCCTCATTTGAGGCCATTTATTTTTCCGTTTCCATAGACTTCAAAAGTTGTTTAAAGGCCACAATTTTGAATCGCCAGAAGGAGAATTGAGTAGACTTATGTTTTTTTTCTACTACTTACACCGTAATCTTTAGATCAAATTTTTTGAAGTTTCGAACTAAACATGACGAGACTAAATGGAGAACGCTGTTGATGGAGTGGTGCTTATCTAAGGGTGAAATTTCCTTCATCTTGTCGTGGCAGAGGATGATTAACGCTTTTTATCCCTTTCAATTATATATAAAACATACATCAATTTGCTTTCACTTAAGCACTTCAGTGCCCGAAATATGCCATATTTCGATGCATTTTGGAATAGTAAGAACTTATCGTTTTTTGAGAGCAAGGAAAGTATTATTACATTTTTATTACAGTTTTGGGAACTAAACGTTTTCTATGCGTAATGCTACATATATATCACATATATACGTAGATATATTTATTATAAATAGATGGATAATAAAAAAGAGGTTGTTTCTCACGAGTAGGATGGCAATAATGATTACGTTTTGAGTTTCAGCCTTATTTATGTTAACATTTCTTTCATTTGATATTTCCGTTAAAAGTTCAAGTCGTAATTTACTTACACATACAGCGAAGTCAGCAATAATTTCTGGATTTTGGAGAAGTATACCGTTTCTCTGCGTAATGTAATAGTTGTAGCAACAATAGCATTACCAACAACAACAATTTTACTTTACTTATAACAAAAAGCAGATATAATGATACGGTATTGGAGCTTGTACACGGACGTGTATGTATGTTGGGATATTTACGCTGAAAATGCACATATATATATATATGTAAGTGCATTTACCCACGTTACATATTGGTTTTAACCAACCGCAGTAGGAATTGCTGATTCCACTTTAAATAAATTCGATTTATATTATGTCGATAGTACCGCACAGGCATACAGACATACATATATTTATCCTTTGAAATTTACTTGGAATTTTGTTACCTTTGTAACTCCACTCACATAAATTAAATACAAACTTTTGCTCTTATAGAGTATAAGTGGAAGAAAGATAGACAGATAGATAGATAAATAGATAGATAGATAGGCAGAAAGAGGCAGACAGAGAGAGAGAGAGAGAGAGAGGGGAAAAAAAGAATAGATTACTTTATTTATTTTCTAGTTTTTTTTTTTTTTTTTTGAATAACTTTATACTTAAGTTAGATATGTAAATGATATATAGCTGAAATAATTTCAATATATGTATAGAACACACAATCAAATTATTGTATGCACCTACGGGTATGCTGTAAACAAACCAAGAAAAATATGCTTATTTATACACGTACCTTAACTTCAACAATAGTGTCTGCATGAAAGATATGAAAGTGATATGTATATAGAGCGTGCATCTATGATTTACCATTATTGCCTAAATTGATTTAGATATGCTTTTTTGTTTCGTTTACCCTGTTCCACCTTTCGTTCGTACTCTATTAAATGAAACGCGCTTTAATTCTCTTAATCTTTCATTTAGGTTAATTAAAACTTTAGTATCATTTAATTTGAATCATTATTTTTTAACTGCGCCCTGATAGCCGCGCGATTTTTCGAAATTACATAAAATTAGCTTAACATTGTTAATCTCTTCTGCAACTGCTTAATGCAACTGCTCGAAGGACGTAGGGAATATGGCTTCAGTTCATATCTAGCTCGTATTCACTGATAATATAAGTAATAAGTAATGAATAAAATACGCGTTTATTTTTATATATTAGTTTAAAAAAAAAAAAAAATATTAACTGATAACTGCGCATATGAATAGAAGACTTAACTTTATTTGCTGCTCTTATGCTGCTCTTATATGGCGAAAGATGTGATAGAACGATTTTACGAACATAATTAGATAAAAAAAAAAGAAGAAGAAAAATATAATAAATTATCTTTATTTTCATGTTCGCACTCAGTCACATTAACTTTCCATCTAATCGTTTGGAATGAAATTCGTCTAAAAATATATATATATGACTTAATTTTCTGTATCCATATTTCCTACTTCTCAAGGATTTCTATATAAACTGACTGACTGAATACACGAACAATTTCTGGGATATGGCTACTTTTAGACGATCGATAATATTGATATGACTCCATTTGATGGCCGTGGGATGGGGTGGAAATAATCGAAATTTTAATGATACTTTAAATTGGCAGTAGACTTGGATTAACACAATCTGATTCGAATGTGCGTGTATGAGTGTCGACACGCTCAGTTTAGTTCCAAAATTCTTCAACTTTTCACATCTTTGTGATACGAAGAAGAGCTTGCGGTTCATTGGGAAAGACGTTGTTTAATAATGTAGTTGATGGGTATCCAAAATGCGCTCTAAGGCGATTAGTTATTGTGATTTTTTTTTTTCATTCCACAAAAAACTTATTAGTTTAGTCCTTTCAATAAATTCGACGGTAAACTATCGTTATTTTTGCTATTATTGTAATATTGCTTAATAATGCAGTAAATTATATACTGAATTGTTCGAGAAAATATAACATTTTCATCTGAACATCCATATATACTATGGCTCCATTATAATATTATATATATAAAATACTATATACATATATGTATATATATATATATATAAATAAATACATGTGCTTGTATTTTAATAGCGTTGGGTCATAAATCCTTTGAGTATATGCCAACACAAATATTTTAACATTTCTATGTTGTAGAAGAGAATTTTTACTCTCTGTACAGGGAATATATTCCAATTTGTATGAACATATATATTCAATATATGTATATATATATATATATATGTATGCAATATTTGTATATGCAGTATATAAATTCTTTTCGTATTAGAATACTACAATATAGCAATCATTAGACAAAAGTTTGTATGTAAATATACATATAATGTATAAAAGTAAATGAAAATTTAAAGATGAACTTTTCCCTTCCAATGAAATTCATAAGGAGTTTACATGAAATTAAATACTTGTGTTGTATTGTAAATTAAACGAAGACGCCCTTTAGATTTATTCATAGATTAAATAAAGTTACAAGTTTCTGTTCAGAGGGAAAATGAGTGAAACAAGAACTCCTATGTGCGCGTATGGGATCGAAATCTCAGATAAAAAAAAAAATGTTGTCTTTCTTTTTCTACATTAAAGTAAAACATGTTACGCACGAGACTATATATGAATCTTCAAAACATACAAAACATACACTTTTTCTTTTACATCTATTTGCGTTTGGGACTGAATTGTCTTGATTGGTGAAATGCGATTTTAATAGGTAGATGCAAACAATCATAAATGACACGTCGATCAATAATTGCCGGGACTCGCTTAGCGAAAAGCCGTTTAAGGCTGATACAGTCAGCCCAATGGTTCTCGAACGTCTCCTTTCATACTTCAATTCAAATCTTATTCTTCGGAGCATTCGTCTGACATTCACAAGAAGATAATAATCTGTTGGGTCTGCCGAGTATGGTAGATGGAGCAGCAATTCAAATTTCATTTCATGCATTTGTATCATCAAATTGTCATGCACAACAAAGACTATACAGCTTACGGTATCTTTAGGAAATCATTTCCGCAGCAACTCGTCTGAACCAGAAAATCAAGGAGAAATGCTTGTTTTCAACGAAAGCGAAGAGTTACCATTAACACTTTGCTAGCCAATCCGAAGATTGAGTGCGAATACAATGCTTGATCGAGGGACGAGAATACAAAATCCGCATGTAATCAAAATATGTGTCACCCGTAAACAATTGATTGATGAGATTTACGCGAAGTGTAGGCACTTTCTAAAAAGACGGGTAAGGAAATTTTGTTCGCAAGATGAAAATGATAAAACTTCATTGTCCCAAAACCCGCGGACGGACAAGTTGACATGGTCCAATCAATTTGGACTGCAATACTGATCAAGAATAGGTGTACTTTGTAAGGTCTCCGAAGCTTGTGAATGCTTCTCGACTATAAACAGCGATTTTCAAGTTTAGATATGATATGTTAGTCTCGGGAATTATTGACCACTGCGACAGATAAAGAAACGAGAGATACGATATCGTTGTTTTCAGTTTTCTGTACACGTACCACCCATTGCCCATCGGTGTGTTCATTCGTCGCTCATAAATAAATTATGATATATTTGGACTGGCATTCATATTATGTTGCCTTCTTTCTTCACCGTAACGAGGTTTAATATAAACTGATAACAAGCGTGGAGCTATTCACGATTTCATTCTTTCTTAGCGAGTTCTTTGCATTGATCCTACGCTATCTGCATTGATTTACGAAATAGATCTGTCTTCCTGTTCTGCCCACGTTCGACCCTCAAGTTAGAAGATTTTCTAATGTCCATGTGAGAGAGAGAGAGAGAGAGAGAGAGAGAGAGAGAGAGAGAGAGAGAGAAATAGAGAGAGAGAGAGAGAGAGAGAGAGAGAGAGAGAGAGAGAGAGAAATAGAAAGAGAAAGAGAAAGAGAGAGAAAGAGAGAGAGAAAGAGAAGGAGAAAGAGGAAGAGAGAGAGAGAAAGAGAGAAAGAGAGAGAAAGAGAGAGAAAGAGAAAGAGAGAAAGAGAAAGAGAGAGAGAGAAAGAGAGAGAGAGAGAGAGAAAGAGAGAGAGAGAGAGAGAGAGAGAGAAAGACAGAGAGAGAGAAAAAGAAAGAGAGAAAGAGAGAGAGAAAGAGAAAGAGAAAGAGAGAGAGAAAGAGAGAAAGAGAGAAAAAGAGAGAGAGAAAGAGATAGAGAGAAAGAGAGAGAGAGAAAGAGAGAGAGAGAAAGAGAGAGAAAGAGAGAGAGAGAGAGAGGCCTTATTAGGTAATCCCAATTTCCCAAGTTCTCATCTCCTAGCACGAGGCATAACAACCTTCACGATTCTCCTAAAGGGTACAACAAACTTCATGTGTTTTTTTCCTTTTAAAATGTTTTGATTGAAGAAAATGGTATTTTTCATTACTTTCCTTGTTGAATGACGATAAATTAATTCTCTTCTTTCTTTCCTTACAATACAATCCAACAATTCAACAATGCAATTACAACCAAACAATGAAGAGACGTTATGAACTTAAATTTATCCAATTATCGACTGTTCTATCTACTATTAAAACACGCAAAGTTGTAAAACGTTACAATTCTTATAACAATTTTCAAAATTAATGTGAATACATCCGCAAAGCTGTCTGATACTAGCATAATATAAGGCACAGAAATTTCAACTACCTAAGCGAGATGAGAAAATGTCATTGCATAATTGCATGTCGAATGCACGATTCACGCTGTGTGCATGAGCATTCTTTAATATTTAATTCGTCGTCAATGTGAGACAAAAATTAAGGCTGCAGGATGTAGGAGACACTTTGTACCAATAACTTATCTCTATCTACATGTGTAGTCTGTCCACTTATAAATATATTAATATGATAGAAGAAGATGTGTGTTGTTGCCGGTGATCAAAATATTTCATCTTATAGTTGTTGTAGATGTATGCTCGTATGTCTTGTTGTCACTTACGTCCACGAATTTAAACTGAACCTATATGAGCAGCTGCGAAGTAGTACGAAAAGTACAGCGAGGTATTCTGTGTTCTCCTATTTCTTGGGAAGAGTCAATTGTCACTCCAAAGCAGGAGGCGTCCTAATTTTACCGTTCTGCTTGTAACATTGTAAAATACAAGGAGGAATTTAACGTAGTTTACTTCCAGTCTCAGACGTTTAGCCCATTCAGCCATTTCCGTGTTGCGCTCTGTTGTTTGTGCTTCCATTCTTCTATTGTTAATTCGTTAGTATGTGTGATCGTTTGCCTAAGCATTTGTTCGTTCACTGATTACCCCGGCCGTCCATTCAATTGTCCGTTCGTTTACACACGCCGTGTCGTGGTTTGTCCGCCTGTCCATATCATATTAAAGCTTCCCAAACCTAACCTTATTGTTTGCTATGGAAAGGTTTGAAAGGGGCTTAGTGGTTAAAGTTTTGTTTCCCGTCCGTGGAAATGTTTTAAATAAAATTTCAAAAATAATAAGTAAAATATTATTATTATTTTGGCAGAGGAATAAACGCTCAGACTAAAGTCTTAAAGTACTCATATCCAAAAAGTTATCGGCTTTATAAGCAAAATAATCATGACAATAATGGAAGAAATGAAAGAAAAAGAAGAAATAAATAAAAAACAGATCATTCCGTCATCTTTTGGTCTAAAATTTGGTTTTTGTTTCTTTTGGAAATTTTCGTTCAATTTAACTTTTCAAAAGTATTTGGCACTTGAATTTTTTTAAATGTTTTAATTTACTTTATTATGTTTAACGCGTGTTGAGGATAAAAATTACAAATCAATTAAAATGCTTGCCGCTTCCGCCGAACCTCTATCACTTGTCACAGTTTTTGCCCTTTATTAAGCTTTGCATATCTAAATAGAGGAGAAAATAGAACGTGAGAGGAGAAGGAGGAGTGCGCTTGTATGCATAGCAACATATAAGGTTGACATAAATAAATGAGTGCATTATGGTTCTTATTTTCACTTATCTTGCTACTGATATTTGTATGTATGTGTTCCGATTGTGAGCACAATGCGGATGTCTTACTCGAAATCGTCTTAGCGATGTAACGGCATAAAGCACATTTATCGATATCTTTGTTTTTTTTTTTTCCTTTTTCAAACTTAGTGTTATACGTTATCTTTACTAGTTTATGGTTATATAAGAGAACAATTGCAAAAAACTTATATTCGCCTTGAAGCGAGTCGTCACATGGCATCAGCTACATATAGTATGAAATGTTTCGCTATCGCATCTGTAATGTTCACATCGATGATGTTTTTTCTTTCGTAAATATTATGGTATAACTAACTAACTATATCTGGCGTATGAGCGACGTATTTGTAGAGTGAAAATGTGTGATAGATTTTATTTGTGCTTTACTTGCAAGCGGATTAGTAATGAATTCAAAGATATCAAAAATAAAGTTCAGTTAAAAATTTTGTTCAAAACTTTTACGGTAGATGTCTCTCTACGTTATGCAAAATATAAAAGTCTATCTTAATTTAGTTAAGAGGCTAATCAGATACAATTTCGGTTCTTACGGTTATATGGTAAAATATTAGAAAAAACTATTCATATAATCTACCTGACCTGATGAGGTCTGTAGGTGTTGCAAATTGAAAAAGAAAATTTGTATACTTCAACTGCGAATAGGGGCTATAAAAATCATAAACATTTATTCATTGATTTATGAAGTGTAACTTGTACTTTTATGCTATAGGATTTACAGAAAGAACTTATTCGACAGCTGTAATACGTAGAACGGAAAAAAAAAAAAAGAATAAATAAAATAAATAAATTGCAATACAGCAACAAAACTGATAAAAAAAATTGAAATTAAGCTGCAGTTAAATACTGAGAAGAAGGAAAAGAGTAAATACACTTTTTATCCTCGTGACATGTGATATGACATTTTGTAAAAAGATTTAATTCAAATTTACATAAGCACAGAAATATACAAATAGCTACTAGTTTACTGGTTTTATTAGCCGGACGTCTATGTATATTTGTATGTGTACTTACTTTTTATACAAAGTGACAAGATTATCTGATTGTGGTAGCTGGAGAGAGTATGTTTTATAGCGAGGTCAAGTCGCCAACCCAAGACTGCTTAAGTATCTAAGCAAGTATTAGTAAACCGTTAGTCATAGACTAACGGTTATGAAGAAGTAACTCATGTCGAAAAGGATCCCGAAAGTAAAGTTTGCCAGCGTAGAAAGCGACGCGACTATCGACAAGATATGGAGTCATTTCCGTTGGAAAAAAAAAAAAGAACGAAAGCGCTCCACCACCGCTTTTCCTAGTTATCCCTCTTTTTTGCATTTTTTGCATTTGCCAACCGTTATCTTCAACGTACACTTAACATCATAACGCAATGTTATTTTTCCTTCATCGAAACAATTCACCATTGAATTTACCATAAAGTGGTGAGAAAAAAAAAATGTTCTGCTGTTATTATGATAGTGAATCAGCTCAGTTATACGCACCGATGAAACTGTATGGCTGCTCTTTTACATATTTTAAAAATTCTGCTTAACAAAAATCGTATAATTTCAGATGAGGAGGACTTGAGCCAAACGGAATGTCTACATAAATGTATAAATGCGGGTATTTTACATAAGGGAATAAAAGAGTAAAAATAAATACGTTTACGTATTGATCGTAAAAGCAAAAGAAAGCAAATATTTCTACAAATGTCGGTCCGTCTGTGCGTGTCTATTTCGAAGTAATCCTATGCTACTCTTTCAAAAGTTTCAACTGATCATTCTCGATCGTTGCAAATAGGGAGCAGTAAGGAGAAGAATAGAAGTTCGCGTTCCATTATCTTAAGCCAAGGCATTGAATTGTCCTGAGAGAGGTTTTCTTAACTTAAAACTGTACAACTCTCTGGTGACAAGGTCACGAGTTCGCTTGAAATCATCCGATAGATAGCAGAACGTAAGATATAATTCAACCTCTATTTGTCCATCTGTCCACAAGAGAGAAACAAAGAACATGGTCTACTCGATCCATGTTCGTATTCAGATTAGTTGAAAGAGAAAGAAAAAGCCAAAAAAGATCTGAAAATACGATCGATAAGTAATTTGAACAGATCAACTGATCCGATCGCTTTACGAGCTTTCACGTTATCACGCTCGATAAGATCGGATAGTTACCCTCTAGAAATGAGTGAACGGCAGTTTATGGGTTGCACATGGCATTCGATCATCTTTGAATGGAAAAGAAAACGTTGCACAAGTGTTCGTAATGAAAATGATAAACTTTCAACTTTTTCATGCAATTATTTAGAGTTTAAAATTTGATGACAATAGCTATACACATAGCGTACATGCTCCAAATGGCCCCGATAACGTACGCATGTATACTGGGTAGGGAGGGAGATTTGTGATAAATTGTTCTTAGTGTTGTGATATGATTAGTAAACCAGCAAACGTTTCTTAAATGCCAGGACATTAATGCAGGAATTTTTTCAGTTAACAAAGCCTGTTGGTATTTAATGATAATAAAGTTTTGCTCGTTTCGTTATTCTACACGCGTACAATTTGTGTTTTAATATTTCATACACTTTACCCAGGATGGCAATTGTTTTTGGCATAAATAGATTTTTCTTTCGTTTGTTAAACATATTAAACTCAAGCAAAACAAATACAAAAAAAAAACTACAGAATAGCTGTGCGAAACGTAGAAAAGAAATTAAGAAAAAAAGAAAAGTAAAAAGAAATGGAAATGAAAACAAAAACGAAAACGAAAACGAAAACGAAAATGTGCTACAATCACATTTCACAGCAGGAATAATTTTGTTTGCATTTCTCTTTTTGGTCGCTTTTTCGTATTTTTTCTTTTCGTCTATTTTCCTTGCTTTCTGTTTTGCTGGACGTTGTTTGGCGTTAACCATGCTTCGGATGGATTTTAATTTGAGCATGTTTGAGCATATTTTCAACAAAAGGCTCTGATGTCATGTCATTGCTGAGCAGTAGCAATAAACGGAGATTAATGAAGTTTTCTTTGCTTTATTGAAAAAAAATTGGATAAAAGAAATTATACGACGATATCGCATAAGGTACGATAGACATGAGTGGCTTTAATAATAATTGTAATAAAACTAAAACGCTTTTCATTCGAAATAATTTGGGGACAAAAAAACAAACGAAAAAAAAATTAAACCAAAATCAAAATGCCAAGCATTTGATATCGCATATGTTGCCATGTTTAGATCTCCGATGCTGTTACCATCACATTCAGATGAAAGTGAGCGGATGGTTGTTGGTTTTCGACCATAATGCATTTGTGCATGTGCACGCGTCTATGTATTAGTATACAAAGATAAACGCTCGCGGATTTACATATCCATGCGTGTAAATAGTATGTGCGTGCATGTGCCGCAGATATGCACGTATATATCCGCATACAGTTATGCTGGAATTTTCTCTCTTTTTGTTTTTTTCATACTCTTTATGCAGTAATGCTCCTTTCATACACTGTAAGCATTTCCGTAAATTTGCACTGTCGGCAGTTTTTTTTTGCGGTTAATGTCGCTGGCGTTGGCGTTGGCGTTGGCGCTGTTGTTATTGCCATTGTAAGTGTGGGGTATGCGTTTACCATCCGTGCATACGGTTATGTAAAAACTACTGCGCCCGATTGTATGCGTATGTATCGCGTATCGCTTTTTGCATGTGCGTATGTGTTCGTGGGAACATTATAAATTTGTTTACAATACAAAAGGGAAACAATTATATACATACGAGCTGGTTGTAAGCTAATGTTATGCACAATTGTTTGTTGCAAACAATTACATTAACAGCTGTTGTCTTTAAAACTAAAAATCGGGCCAGAAAAAGTACAAAAAAAACAAGAAAAAAAAACAAAACATTAAACACAACAACAGCAACACAAGCACAAAGCACAAAGGCATGCATTGCAATAATTGTAATGAACGGCATTAAGTAAAAATTTACTTATACATAAAATTAAATTGATTTTAGCTGCTGGACATGGCTGCGTGAGGTGAGAAATAGATTTGCACAGGCGTTATATATAATTTTCAAAATGTAAAAATAAAAATTTATTGAAAGATTTATATCCAAAAATTACTCGAAATCCATTGCTACCCAGCAAGTTTACCGTTAATGGAACGCTTCTATTGTAAACTTTGCTTTGACTTTTGACGTCTACACATCCAGGCCGTTTGCTCGTGTATGTTTTGCTAATTGTTTTACTTTCTCAAAATTGAAAATTGTGATATTTTCGCAGAATGGTTTGTACGGTCTCCGAACTCCTTTCGGTGATCCCTTACCGCAGCTAAGCCAAAAGGGTTTATCCGAAGTCATTTCGTTTTTTCCCAATTGTCATCCTATCGTGAGAGCCCTTTATTTAGAAAAATAACAGTTGGGCTAAAAATCATAACCACTTCTATTATGTCACTATTCTGTCGTTAGTGATTGATGGATTAATCGATTTATGACGTTTTGGGATCGGAAGGTGAAATTGAACGGTTGAAAGAAATATTTTATTAAATCAAAATTCGTTTTGTGTGTATATGTGTGTGTGGCCGGTATGAAAAAAGATTCCACGAAAATTGGTCTAAGTGTTTTTAAAGAAGTGTCAACTGTCATGGGAATCGTTTCGAAAAACAATAAAATTATTTTTATATTATTCTTAGCACTAGATCTACCCAGGAGGAGAGTCTTAAATAAAGGCTTATAAAATTTGCCATCGCTTAGTAATTTTCAATTTCAATGTCTCTTAATTATATGAAATCGTTTGGTTTCTTGAGATTTCCATTTAGAAGACAAGATTGGAAAGATTGGAGTGTGATTTGTAAACGGACAGGCACACGTTACGCAAAAAAACTGAGAAGACTTTTGGCAAAATCCGTAAATTTTTTCTTATTTCCGTTGGTAAGTTGCGATTTCGAAAAAGTCTGATCTGAATATTAGCCAGGACTATGTATAGGTTCCGTCCAATTATGATTCTATTGTCACCGGTTAAATAGATGATTCTTAGTGTTCACCTTTACCTTTGCCTTCATGACAAGCGTGCATTTGTTTCATAGAACAGAGCATGTAATGCATGAAATTAACAGATATTTCAAGTAGACAGTTTCCCGTATTTGGTCCTTCAAGTGTTTAAAAAACGTAATAAGCTCGTGAGAGTTATTTTAAATGAAACTAAGATATGAGTAAAATAATTTGCAATCGAAATATTAGTTGCCTAGGGAAAGATTGTGGCGGAAAAGAGTTAAAATCGACCGATTATTGCTGTCACACCTGAAGGGCTATGGCTTTGTCCATAGTGAACGTGACCGAAACCATATCTAATTCAGTTGAAG
>KK502415.1:684194-689194 GCA_000688735.1 Glossina austeni | reverse complement strand
AGTTATTCATATAGCTAGCTTTCAGAACAAGGCGTTACGTGGAAAACGGTCCGATCGGAACCACTTGCAATGGCTTCCTCCTCGAACAGAAACACTTCGGTGCACCAAATTTCATCGAAAGATCTTAAAAATTGTGGCCTGTAGAATGAACAGCCGGACAGATAGGCTTAAATCAATACAATAAAAAGTGGATCTATGTCAAGTCGCTCCGCGTGTTGTACACAAATTTACAAAACACCGCCGTTTCGCGGAAAAAAATTGTATAATAAGTCAATTTCGCTTTACCTAAATCTATATTAGATAAGGTGTAAGAAAAGTAATTCCGTATTGCAAAGCTACTGCCGTAACAGCCTCTTTGACAACTTAATGCACATATATTTTCAATTTTCGGCGGTCTCAAGAATTGAAATATTCGTAGAAAAAGTCGCACTTTTACACATTTATCCGTTTATCACTTTATCAAGTCTGGATATATAACATAGTTGTCCGATCGAGAAGCGGCAACAATAAGCGCATAATTGAAGCAATATTCAAAGTTTACTTCACGTTAATATCAAGTAGATAACGATTCGGCGGAATTCAGGAAATACAAGCATATTAACTGCAGTCATCGAAAGGCTAAAGAAATAGGTGAAGACTGTCATAAAGAGCCCTATGTACTAACTTTCTTTTTAGAAATTTGCAGAAAATTTCAGAAAGAAATAAAAATGTTTGCCTTATGTGATGAACGGACTTGCTTGTTACTTAGCAGTCCGGAAGGGTTTTCATGCAATAAGTGTTGAAATTCATTGTCTTCGCACTTTTTTGGTCCTCCAGGCCGTTCTTTGGCATTGACATCAAAATCATCGCTTTTAAGCCGTTGAAACTAAAGCCGACAATTGGGATCTGATGGAGCAGCATCACCATAAGCTTTTAAATCTGTTTGGTGGACTTCGGCAGGAGGCTCTTTCAAAGTAAATAACAAAAGTAATGAATGTCCAAAATGCAATTTTGAGCGCTTCATGATTACGGTCTGTATACACTGATTAGCTCAACCATGGCAACCATATAAGATGTTTTAGTCACACAAGAAATTCACCTCAAATAAAACTATGGGAAACTTTAAATGGCTCCCAGAAATAAATATTTTCAATAATAAATAAAAATAATTATTACTATTAAGTATTATTAATAACTATTAGAATGTGTTTAAAGAAAACTGGAAGAAGATAACTTTAGAAAATGAAAAGAACAAAATTCACATATAAATAAACAGAGGAAAAACAAGTAAGAAAGTTGTATTCGGCTGGGCCGGAATCTCGCTTATCCCCTACCATTAAAATTTTGTATTTATTACCATAACGACTTACCTTTTGCCTTTTACCCCCCCGTTACCTCTACGTAATGTTGAGAAAAATTAATCTTCCACACCGTCACGTTCACCATTATTAATTTAGAACTGACACACCTGGCTTTCCGCATTTCAATCTCCAAAACATTTTCATTGATACCCGCATTGATGGTATTTTTACGAAAAAATCTATCCATCATGTCCTGGCGTTTACCACAATTACTTTCGAATTAACACACTTACCGTGTCGCCTTCTACTCTCGAAGTTCTTTCATATGACACCCATATCGCAGGTATTATTAAGAAAAAATTAATCCGTTATAGAATCCATTTTAGAATCAACCCATTTTTAGAAGGATGATATATCTTCACTTGAGGAATGTGCAAAATAGTTTTAAACATTCCGTCTTGTTTGCCTTATGGTAAATAACCTAAAAACTCAAAAAAGCGAAAAAAATAATACTTAACCACTTTTAATATTATGTGGGCATGGCCGATCTGTTCCATTCTTGCGCGTAAAGAGTAGATTGTTTCGTAAAGCAAATGTGGAAAATTTCAGCCTTCCAACTTTTATAGCCAAAACCGACAAATTTTTGTCAAAAAAAAAGAACAAAATTGCGTTCAGTTTACGCTCCACTGTGGACTTCTGGTCTGACCAATTTGCTACATTTTCAAAAGCAACCTGCGTGCAAAACCTTCCAATCTTTTACCAAATTTGAACTCGGTATCTACATTTTTGTGACCAGGAGACAACACACACCACACAGATGGACGTACAGATGGACAGACATGGCTTAATCAATTCAGAATTTCACGAAAAAGAAACAAAATGAGTGTACCGTCATACTTCAGTGGTGCGTATAAAAAGCGTGTACACAGACGCACGAACCTTCAAGCCGTTGCAAAAATGTGAAAGCTTGGCAACCCGTAAAAGATATCAAAATGAAAAGCTTATCTAGGGCATAGGGCATAGGCAAAGCGCGCGTATTTAGAAGAGTTGATAGAGTCTAAAGAATCCGTTGTTGCGAGATCTTTACAAAGGACTGTAAGAGGATTGAAAAGTTAATAACTATATGTACAGTAAATATGCTTTGTGAAGACACGATTCGAGACATTGTAGTTTTTCAAGTGACACTTGCAAGGCTAAGCCAAGCAGTCGATTTTCGTAAGGAAACAAACAGACAGGAAGTGGCTACCAATCCAAACTTGGTTTTGAACGGATTACATTGCAGCTATATAGGGCCTACGTGTACGGGAGCACACTGCAAAAGATGCATACTCCAGTATTGGTCTCCCTAAGTTCACGTATAGTCTTTTTATAACATAAGGGTTACCGAGCTCTCTAGACCACCGTTTAGCAAAATCAAGCGCTGACTTAGCTTTATTTAAAGAGAACTCAATGTGCAGACTGAAACGAAGCCTATGGTCGAATTAAACGCCTAAGTCCATGCACGAATCCACATTTTCCAATATTTGGGATTTAATGAAGTAGCCAGTAGTCAATGGAGCCCTCCTTGAAATTTGATTTCATAGAATTCAGAGAGTATCACGTAACCAAGCTTAAGAGATACGAGTGCGATTTCAAGGAAAAAAAGAAAAACATTAAGATAGGGCTGAACTTAATCATCAAAGGAAGATTCTTGATGTACAAGCTAAACAGCTAAACGGTTCTAAATGGCTACTTTTAGGGATAACTGCTGTCACGGGGGTGATGGAGTTGAGCAGAACGTCACACGATCTATTATGGAGGTAAGAAGTTATCCAAAAGCCTAGAGTTTAAAGATCAATAATTTATGGTTAACTAAGTCGAGCGCTTTACTAAAATCAGTGTGTTTGACATCCGGGTGAGGGTCACTAGAGAGCGTCTTGCAAATGTGGCAAGTGACCGATCTATGTATTCGATTTAAAATGACTTAGATTGTGTGTGTGATTTACTGAAGTAGATCAAAAGATATTTGAAATTTAAATAGAAGAAGACATGGCTTTGCCACTTCTTTTCAATTATTTCAATATTCGATGGTGAAGTGAATAGAAAAATAATTTTTCGCTGGAATTTCTGGTTATCATTATCGTGTTATTATTTAGTGTAGTGTTTCGTTTGCGGCAATAATTTTGTGTCTTTAATAAAATGCTATCTTCTGCAGATCAAGATGTCCACACAACGAAGCAGAGAGAAATTTAAAGAATTTTTGTCTTCTTCTGCACGCGGATGCGAAAGTATAATGACTTGAAATTTTTATAACACCTGCGCATCGTTAAAGCGTAAGAGCTGTAAGAAAAACTAAAATTATTTTTCCTTTACCTTCGTTCGCAGTATGCTTTTCAGCAGGTGATGTCTGTGGAAAATTAGAAAAAAACGAAAATTTTGATCCCACTCTGTAAAATAGTAAAGCGAACTTAACTAAAAAATTTATTTAAAAAAGTAAACAAACAGAAATAAATAAAAAAATAGTTTTCAAGAAAGCTGGATATAGAAGAAAATTGTGCCACTCTGTCCGGCCATGTCGTTTGCTTTAACATTTTATTGCATGTTTTCGAGAGAAATTTATATTATTAATATAAAATCAACCAGTGAAGGCAACGAGAAAAAGCAAAAAACACTGGAAACGTAATAAAAAAACGAAAATCACTTAAATTTTAGAATGGAAGCAATTTTAGAGAATTTCACATCACCTACACTGACATATATATATAGACTTACAAAATATACCTAAAGACGAAGTGATACATATGCACACACACACACACACACACACGCACACACATAAAATGCCATTGCAACATGGTCTGCGGTTTGAGGTCCGATACGTTATATAAAATATCGAAAAAATGAATGGAATAAATGTAAGATGTGTATGTAATGTATGTTTGTTTATGTGCGTGTAAATGGCTATTATTCGTATATATGTATGTATGTATGTATGTATATATGTATGTATATATGTATTCAACACATACATATATATATGTATAAACTTACTATGACAAGTTGTCTATTGAACTCAGCTACCTACACCTACACAAGTGCATGTAAAGAGTCACCGTTAAATTGTTGACAGTATGGGATTATTGCTTCGCTTACTTTTTATTCACAAAATGCGAAAAATATCCCGATATATTAATTTTATCGTTTCGTACAAGCTGCTGTATTGCAACAACTGCAAGCATTCGTTCGTTGCGCTTCATGCACTCCACCGTCCACTGTTTTTCATAAATACGCATTCTTCTGCATTATTGTTCATCTGCATTAGACTAAGTATTTATTCTATTTATTCTAATGACTATTGAACTGATAGACTTAAACTTAGTTAACTTACTTTTCATATTCATATCGGTACATATGCTCAAAAAGCCATATTGTTTATGCACTATAATCATATGTATGTCAGAAGTTGAGATTGTTCTAAATAAATGCGCGCGGATCTAAGAAATCTTTTTCCACAGATTTACGCTACAATTGTGCGAATGAATAAATATTCAGAATCTATTCTCTGCAGGCAGAAACGTAGAACGCAGAACTACTAAAAATGAAAATAAAACACATATATTAGGTTGGGGAAAAAGAAATCCATTATTTTTTCGGTAGATGGCTGCACTGGTAGATTTCTCGTAAAGTAACGATCAAACAATTTCGGATTTATGCTCGTTGGAAAGGTGACATTTCGCAGTA
>KK502415.1:663820-683938 GCA_000688735.1 Glossina austeni | reverse complement strand
AAATCGACCATAAAACAGTTTTAAATCATTTACACAAAGCGGGATTCAAAAAGAAGCAAAAGAAGAAGAAGAAATAATGGATTTCTTTTTCCCCAACCTAATATAATCAATATGCAGGTAATATCCGAAATGGATTATTAAGCTTGAACTGTTCGGGTATTTTATAAAGATTTTTATATTCGTATATGTGGGATAGTTCTTCTTTCGTCTTGCACACGCAACTAATATTCATTCAGTATTTGCTTGACGATATTCTTTGTCATTTAATGGTGAAAAATGAAGTATTAAGCCTTCTAATAAAGCTCATCTAACCTATTATACCGAGAAAGAAAACATTCGTTCACACATATCAAAATACGCGCTATATTATAGTAATTAAGGATACTTTACTTGACTATTGATTTGAGTCCATCCCGAATACGAAGTTACTTCATTGGATGTACGATAGAAAAGGTTAACACCTGCGAGGCAAATACAACTTTGGTATGAAACTTTACTGTTTTGTTGAAAGTTTTTTGAACGCTTTCCTGATTTCAATACAACGCGAGACCGATAGACTCCTCTCACGTTTGTCGTTGCTTGACGATTTTCGCAGTTCTTGTTGCACATGAAACGAAATAGTTAGTATACCATAAGGCGGCGAGTAGTATAATAAATACACTAAATAAAAGACGAATGCTTTTGGGTAAAAGAATACCAAAAACACGAAAATAATGTTGTCGGTGCATTGTGTTTTACTTGGGACTGAGGAGCACAGATACAATAAAATATTTATATATCATGCATATAAACGAACAAGCACTCATACATAAATGCTTCATTTTGCTTACCTATCGAGTTTGTGTAAAATGAAGCGGCTTTTCGTAGCCCTTTCGTAGCCCTCCTCCTTTCTTTGTACCATATTTGATGTCACGACGAATTATTGTTATTGTTGTTTTATTATAAATTGAAGTGAAGGACTATTTAGTGACAGATACTTGAAATTATGAGTACGCGATGGGCGCGAAGTCTGAAATGTTAAGCGATTGGTAAAAGAGATACAGTCACGACATTTGAATCTGGAATATGTATTATTTCATATTCTTATCAAATTTGAGACCGATATCGTGTTAGTAAACGTATGAAATGTTAAATTCTTTAGTTTTGTTGACACATTCGTGGATTGCATTCGATTTTCTCCCAAATTAATATACTAGACTGAGCCAAGATAGTTACATACAAGCAAGTTTTTACATTAATTCTGTAAATCTTGTGTGTGGAAAGAAGGATAAACCGCATACGAACCACAAGCATACATAGTTAATGGGGTCGTTGACTTGTATTTCTCGTTCTTGCAGGCGATATCGAATCTAGTTCAGCCATCAGTTCATTGGCGGAGATAAAAACTAGTGACAATAGCTGAATATGGCTTGAGGCTGTGGCAACAGAATGTTTCCTAAGTAAACTGAATTTTCTTATTTTTTTATTTATTTATACATAAAAGAAGAAGAAAATAAGAAATAGGCAATAAAAAATAATCTTCTAAAGAAAACCGATTTATATGGGTTATGAAATTTGGGAAAGTCTGTACACGGAATCAGATTATGTGCCTATAAAGCCATTCAGTAGCAGCAGGACTTCATAATAATAAAGTCCGTCCAACATCAGTAACATAGATAGCAAAAGTAGGAATTATATCTAGTACATAATACATAGTTCATTAACAGCGCTTCCATGATGAGGGCCGTTAACACAACGGTGGTTGCTATCGCGAGCATCCCAGATTCGCCCTACGATGTATTGAACTGTATAGAGAAGACGCAATTTAATCGCGTAAGTTAAGCATCATTGCAATCGTCTATACAAAAAGAAAAAAAAGGATCATTAAATTGTTTACATAACATGCGGAGAGAAAAAAAAAAGGTCATAATTAGTCCTGCATTGGAACGACCCAAGTGGAAGGAACTTCTTTGCGACTCTTGAAATCAAATATCCCGTTGAATGAGTTGCATTAAAAAGTCTATTCCAAGGTTCTATGTTCTACCGATGTTTGTGCGGAAGAAGCGATTTGTTATTATCTCATCCTAAACCACGTAAAGCAAGCAGCAGAACTTGTTTTTGAATTGCGGCGTAATCGGCGATATGAAGACCAACCAGATGCATACTCAACTGATGCTCTTAGTAAAGATGTAAAGAGGCCCTTTCTAACATATGGATCGTCGAAATCTTTCGACCCATATGACGAATCGCAATAATATTTCTTGTGTCCGATTAGATTAGATTAAGACACGAATAGAACCAGTTTTTTAAGGCTAGGTGTAAAATCAATATTCTCGATAAACGCTGACGTGGTCGTCGTAACTGTGGAACAATGAAATCTTGTTCGATTCGAATCGCAATCTGAATGATCTTAGTAATGTAAAAGTAATTCCGAATGTACAGCAAACGTTGTGGCTGCATCCAAGAGCGAGAAGCCATTGATTAGGCTCCTCCTACTGATTTAGGTTAAACTTTAGAGGAATTGAATGCAGATGATTTGTGATTACAATTGGGCCTAAAAGAGATGCAAGATGCCACAAAGCCGGCAAAAAAAAAAAAAAAATGAAGTTCAGCAATGAGCGCAATTAGCGTAAGTTGACACGACTCTGATCCCTAAACTCCCTATCACATCAGATGATATCCTGTGATGATAAATAATGATATTCAGCTTTTCCTATGCGCCTTTCTGGAGTTTACTTTACAAAAATGAAAAAATAAAGAGCAGGAGCAGAATCAATTGAGATTGTAAGCAAAAGTTATTAACTCGAACTTTAAAAAAAAAAAAAGAAACAGAAAGATATCTTCCCTCCTATAGCTTAAGATTAAATTGCAAGTAATGGTACGATACGACTTTCATTCATTTCTTCGCATTTCTTAAATTATAAATATATGTGTGTAATGTTGTTAGCTTTTTATTTGCATTCAGTGAAAAGAAGATAAAACACAAAACATAAATGGTCTAAAAATTGTAATATAACAAATTGAGAAAAAATGGAAAAAAGAGAAAAGAAAAAAACACAAAACAAAACAAAACAAAAGGATGAGAGACAACAAATGAAATTTCACTGTTTATTTCAGTATAATATGAATATTCATGATCATACTGCGTATATGTAAATATACATGCATACATATATATATATATACATATATATATATGATTCTTTTCCTCTTCATAGCGCTACTTAAAAATCAACCACATTTATAATAAAGTAAAAGATGAAAAGAGAAAATTTCTTTCCTATCCCATCATATATGGATATAATAGTTGGAGGAAAAAGTATTGAGAGATTCTTTTGTCCTTGTTCTATAATATTTAATTTAACTTGCCATTCTTATGACAAGTGAAACAATAGCTTTGTGTGATTGCACTAAAAACTGAAGCGAATGGTTCTTGCAGAGATCTTTTTAAGTTAGTTACACTATTAAGAAAACTCTGTATAGAGTGAAACATACGGGCATGGCAAAATGCAGGCTATACGTTGAACGTATTGAAAGTTTTTCAGTTTAGCTTTCGTTTTTGCCAGACCATAAAACATTCGTATAGTTTGGCGTTGTCTCGATGAAAAATCATGTCAAACCTTTTATCCGGATCAATTGTGGCCAATTATTTTGATTCGCTTCTTGCAATCGGGTTAATTGTTGATCCTATTGTCAACATCAGTCTATTGCCGGGAGGAAGATTTCACTCCCACCATAGATTTCTTCTGGTGATTTACTTTTCTTTTTCGGGTTATAATCTTAATCTAAATAATATTTCCGCATAAATAAAAGGTAAAACTACCGTTAAGGTTACTGTATACTAAAACACTACACAATCTTATTAGTATTGTCCGATGTATAGGAAATCAAGTAATTGAGTCTGCTAAGAACACGATCTCTTAATATATTTTCCCCGCACATACATGAATATAACGTATGTGTTCTTTCAATGAAAATATATAGTCTATGAAAATTGTAGAAATTTGCTTTTAGGGAAAAATTATACAAAAAAAAAAAAAAATTAATAAGAGAAGCAAAAAAAAAAGAATACTTCTTGAAAACGCACAATCACAAAAAGTCTCAGATTTTAAATGTCTCGTTTTAAGTTCCATGCGACAATTTGTAACAATTGGGTTTTTTTATTTTTCTAGCGAGTTTATATGACGACCTCTCGTCCTTCTTCTTTATTCGTTTCCGATGTAAATGCCAGTAGATTTGCACTCGAGTTAAATTTTTCCTAACTGTTAATATGCAAATAACTTAAAACATGCAGTTTTCTTTGCCTTATAAGTATTTGTATGCATATATATATATGTATATGTACTTTATTTATTTACATGTGTGTGTGTGTGTGTGTGTGTGTCTGTGTGTGTGTATTCTTGAAAAATTTTGCATATGTTAAATTCATTGTTCTCATGTTGATGACATATGCAAAGCGGTTGGTGCTTCGGTTATTGTTTAAATTCCTAAATTTTTGTTTTATTTATTTATTTATTTATTTATTTTTTTTTTTTTGAATACTCAACTAAAACAATACAAACAAAAGAAACGGTACATATATATATATAGGCATGTATGTGCGCTTTTATACATATCTCTTACATACATATATGTCCGCTGTATAAAAAAATGAAGAAGATGCGATAAGTACGTGATACTGTCATTGATGCCGTATCTGTGGAATATCGCATTTAACGTCTTCTCTTTCAATGTAAATCGTACGAAAAAAACTTACTTTTCACTACTTCCGTTTTCGTAGTGCGGCAGAGTTGCATGAAAACTCTTGTGCCTTTCAATTTATCCTAAATATTTAATTATTTTGAATAAAAAAGTAGGATTTTTTTTTTTTTTTTTATTATTTTCGTTTTCAATTTCATGTTCCGACAAGTTCAATAGCTATGACAGCGAGCGGACATTATCATTATCATGATCATATGCTTATACTATTATAATTTCACTGGGCAACGAATAAAGCATTTTCCACCATCTTAGCGAACGGGACCACAAATTCAGAATATTATTAATAAATTAAGTTAATTAGGCCGTGATATAATTTTTTGTTATGCTGAACATTTGGGCACTTGGTCTGATCTCTTTTTCCGCTCGCATGATATTGGCAAAGATTGCTGCGCTAGTCTAGATAGAGAAAATTTAAAATTAGAACAATGGTAATGAACGAATTGAATATAAGCCCTGAGCAACTTGGTTTGGGAAATAAATAAAATATAAAAAATTTTATATACATGGCTCGACGACATTAGAGTATCGCAGAACTATTTGCATGACGGCTCTGATAAATTTGTTTTGAGGTTTGCAGTAAACGGGACAAACGAAATTGAAAAGAGATTAATTAAACATTTGACCGTTAGATGGGCTTATTTTTTTGATAACAGACATTTGAAGGACTTTAATTTTTTAGTTCGTATCCATGGTTTTAGTTGACCACACGTTGTAATTGCTAATTGCTGCATCACAATCACAAAGCCCGTTTTCTCTTTGTGATTAAGTGAACGTCTACTCCTTATATATAAAGGGTTGGCGTGTTTGTATGTGATCTTTGCGGACTGTTAAGGTTTTTTTTCTTTTTTTTTTTATTGTCTACATTAGTAAATTAATTTCTATAATTAGAACTTTATGATTAAGATTTTAGGAGGTGCACGCTGAGTATTGCTGAGAGCATTGAAGTGTGTACGGATTAGGATAACTTCTCTGTGCTAGGCATATGTCTACTTAACATATGCCTTAAGAGTGAAATTTTTAAAACTAGTAGAGTATAGAATTTTAAAGCAAGTTTTCTTATAATATTATATTTGTCTTTTTCTTATGTTATACTGCAAACACTACCACTACCACTACCACTACCATTGTTACTAAGAGTAATTTGAAACTCATTGCGAATGCTAGGATACGTATGATTAATTTTATACAATTGAAATGAAAGCTTTGCTTTATATGTGTGTGTGATCCTATTATGAACAGGCAAGAAGGCAATATTGCAATCCAAGTCTTATAGAGCTAATTACACCGAATGCCAGATTATATTATCCAGGGAAATAACCTTAAACAAAGAATTAAACTTACGCATATAGACATGTGCAAGCGCACTATTGATATATATATATATCTATATATATATATATATGTAATCATATATCCTCAAATAAAAGAAAATTTTTGATATTCATGCATAAACCCATAAATATGGTCAATAGTTGAGTTCGAGAAATAAAATAAAGTGAAATGAAATGAAATGAAATGAAATGAAAATGAATAAGAAGACTAAAAATGCACATTATTTATTTGCTTTTTGACGGAAATTTATTGACATTTACGGATAATACGGGCAAGTGTGTGTATGTATTTTATTTATATAAGTATGCATGTGTTTGTGTAAATATGTGTAAGCAATATGTTCATTTCCTTTTGATTCTTTTGAATAAATTGAAAGAAAGAACGATAGGAATTGTGAAAGCAAACAATAATAAAAAAAAAAAAAAAACAATCTGGAGAAAGGGATGATAGTCGGGAGAGCAATAGGGGGGATTTAAGAAAAACAAAAAAATGGAAAGAAAAAACAACAAAAAAAAAAAAAGGCTGATATCATGTGTACATAAGTTTGCAAGCATACGCTTATGATGAAAGAGGCAGGCTGACTGGTTCGATGGCAGTCGGGCGAATCTTTTTCTCGGCTAAAGAATATAATTCAAACGCACTTGAACACATCCATAGATACATATAAACACACACACACACACACACACACATGCACACGCATACAAAAGCATATAAACGAGTACACGCACATACGAAAGCGTGTATACATCAAACTATAAATAACAATAGGAAACCTCATGCAGCTGGAATTCTTTTATGCGAAGAAATGCATTCATATTTATAAATATGTATGTTTGTGTGAGAGCATAAAAGCCGACCTGCAATTGGAATATACATACGTATCCATGCACACGTAGACGCATACACTTACACATATACAAGGCCAGATATGTAATGTGGCGATGTGTATGTGTAGGCATGTATTTGCCTTAATTGGTTTACGTCACATGGTGCAATATTGACAATGCATTACAATGCAGTCAATGAAAGTATAAAGGAAAAAAAGACGAAAAGCTCATAAAAGAAGCTTTAGTGTATACAAAGTCTTGTATGTAGAGCTATATACAAATTATAAAAAAACATATATATGTGTACACGATGCACAAACGAAAATGCCTTTTGTCTGACAAACAATCAGTGATGCTGCATTTTTTACGAAAAATAAACAAAGAAAAAGGAAAAAAATTTGCAAAAAAGTGGTGAAGAGTTGAACCAAAACTAGCAACAAGACTAACAACAACAATAACAAGTCAACTAGTCATTCAGTTAACAGTAAATCTATAGAGAACCACTGAGTAAATGCAATTTTTAATGCTTATCTAGCAAAACATATACCCATGCATATGTAAGCGCGTGTATGCACATGTGCTTGTACGACTTGAGAATAAATCTTTGAAAATACAATGACTCGCTCGTGGTGTGCCTTAGAAAAAATTGGCTTCATCTCATCACACTCTACATCCACCATTTTGCACCAACATATTGCGCTATCTAAAATATGCAGCGCGTTTCCTTGCAAAAACAAACAAACACATAATTTCAAAAGGAAAATTATAAAGGAAAGCAACTGAGGAAAAATTATGAATACGCCACACGGGCGGGCCCACAATTCAGGGCTCAACACATTATGAATCTCTAGGTTGAATTTATTGCAACCATCGCGATTTAGAACAAATGTCTACGACTAACTTATCGTGTATGAGTACCACATATATAAGATAAGTAAAATGTAATTACATGAAAACCGGCCCGATTAACAAACAAACTCTATTAGAGGCGTGACATATCGGGGTCATTTGCTTGAATTTAAATTTCTTACAATTAGAACACTAATTGAGGCAATTTTTGATTTTGTGAAGAAATTAAACAATCAGGCCATCGGTAGTGCATATATCTTCAAATATCTGCAATGCTTTCCGAGGTGGCGGTGAGATTTTAATTATTTATCAATCAATTTTAGTTTTCCATTTATCACCAAAAAAATTACAAGAGTTAAAAGACTGAGCGACGGAACGGATGTAATTTGAAATTATTTGCCCGCCATCTGATATGAATTTCTAGCATTGGTTGCAATGGTCGCCAAAAATCGATCGAAACATCGATGCGAGAGATAAAATCAATGCAATCCTTTAGAAAAATTTTCTACACAATTACACCTTCAGACAGATGCTTACTATAAAGTAATTTCGATGAAATTCGGCTCCCTCAACTTACTTTTTTTGTCATATAAAATTAACTGCGGGACTAAAAGAAAGTGAAAGGACATTGAAAATCCATTTTGGCCTTATAGGATCTGGTTTTAAATTGCTTCGAAAGTGCTTATAGAATTAATGGTCCCCCGACTTTATATTTCATGACATATATTTTTAGGTTCATCCCTTTTCGCCGATTCCAATTGATTCAGGAAATCAGAGGAAAGAAGATACTACCGCGAGATTTATAAAATTAGTTTCACTGTGGATACAATTCGGAAAATTACAAAAACAAAACAAAAAATGAAAAATTTGCAAACAAACGACGTGTATTTGAAAAAAGCAATAAGTAGCTTAGTACTTAACGGAGTGGAATGGAAAAACAACAATAACGAATATGATAAGATATCATAAAAGAATTAACATTATTCAGGAGGGGGAGGGTGCGGTCCGATTCTATCACAAACTAAGTTGTTAGCTACGAAAAGAAATGTAATTCGAAAAGTAGAAGAACATGTCAGCGAATGAGCGAATGATGACAGCATATGAGGAAATATATTCGTCCTAGTGGCGAACGAACTTTTCACACTCTTGAAAATGAAGAAGGTGTCAGACTGAGTTTAATCACCCAATCACCTGAAGCCAGAGCGGATGTTGTTGTCATAGGAGTGCAAATCACTTGCTCACGATTTTTGTTTATAAAATTCAATGCATTTTATGATAATAAAAATCGAGGTGTTGCCTTTAAAGTATTAGGCAGCGGTAGCCAATACTTCTGGCAGCTTGTAGGCGGAATACAAATTCTTTGCCCAAATGAAAAGAGGCTTTTTGGCACTTTTTGGCCATCATCAGAGACATGAAAGCCATTATCCTGCAGGCAAGCAAAATGTAGTCGACTGGAACCAGTCTTAACCGGTAATGTGTGCTGATAACAACGAAGAACGTTGCGTATTCCAGGCTAGTACTCTTAAGGCGAGTTTTGTCATACAGGCTCGAAACGCATCATCCGGAGCTGGGTGTTCCAAACAACTATTTAAAGTTACACTTATATGACAATGTAAAACTCAAAGTAACACTCACAGATGAAAACATTAATTTAGCCGCCTACAATTGCAGCGACGCCCTCTCATGGAAGAATAACAAGAGCTTCTTCAACGTTCTAATACTAAGTTGATCGGTTATATTTTTCTAAAGCGCACGTTGCTTTTGCGGCAACAGATAGTGTCAATAGTGCTTTCAATTATCAATCAATATTGATGATAAGACCAATTTATTGGGTGTATAGCGTGATGCGTTTCTATTGTTTGTTCATCTTTTGCGTTAATTTTTCTTTCATTTTATTGAGCTTATTTTTTGCTTGATTGTTTTTTTTTTTTCGTTTTTGTTAACTTCGAGTTGTTGTTAATAAAAAAATGTTCGGTAAAACAGTCGTAACCGACAGAAAATGAGTTTTGGTAAGAGATTCGAATTTTTACTTGACAAGTTTACTAACTCTTTGTAGGTCTGCCAACGTTCTGCCAGCTTACGAGCTTTTTATAATCTAAATGTATCTTAACAGTATTGCCATCAATCGTAAAACTATTATCACGCCTCACAAGGTTATGAATTCTTGTGTTTTAATTCATAGTTAAGTTGTACGCTAAACTTGGCTATGAGTCGTAATAATCAATAAATTGCTTTCGCTTAACGTTTTTCCCTTTTTGCTCCCATCTGTTCCCCTTTGTAAAATAGAAGACTTTTCAAATTTTTACTGAAAGCTCTTTTAAAACATGTCCTCCTATTGTTCTGACACGACTTTAAAACCGACTTTGAAAATCATCTTTTTCCGAAAGGCGTTGTCATACGGAAATTCATAAAACTTTCGCAAGTACTTTAAAAACGAACAAGGAATTAATCAAAGCTTAGATCATAGTTGCTGGTAATAGCTAACTAGGGTTTCACCTCCAATTGTAAAGTCCACTATTAGAGGTACAACACCAAAAAGTAACAATGTAAGCAACCTTGGTTCCGGGTATATGTTAACCTCTTGACTCTCCCCGTATTCTTGGTTGTAATGGAAAATTAAAAAATGGCTTAGGTTGCGGTTGCGGTTGCGGTTGCGTGTATTTGGCGTATGAGTGACGGGAAAACTGGAGATACGCAAATTTGCTTCATTTCCTACTTCTCGCTGATGTTGTTACTTCGTTTTTGTGTATATACGTAAAAATAGACCTAAGCTTGGATTTGACTTAGAGGGATCTGTATAGGAACCGTAAACGAGTTAAGTGTATTCATTTAAAATAGTCGTGAAAGTATTAAGCCAAATGTTAAACGCTCTTGCATTGTATGCACTTTGAGGGGATTTGCAAGGCGTGTCTTGTGCGTTTGGTTGTTAGAAACCGAACAATATAACTGTATTGTGTTGAAGTTTAGTCACTGATGGCGGATATAAGGAATTGTTAATTAAATAAAAAATATAATTTCGAAATAATGCAAAAGTAAACATACATACATGCATACATACATACAGACGTACACTCGTTAATACTATGGAAGAGAATTTTTGTTACACAATTTTATTGTTATTGTTATAGTTTTGGGTAAAACTCACAATCAAAATAAAATAGAACATAAACGCTATGCAGCATGCTTTACATACGCCTGGCAGTATGTATGGATATTATTGTTACCCATTAAGTATTACTTAATTACATAGATGTGTATGAACATATGAACCATATACTGAATCTGCAGCATTAACTATTCTACATTTAATGTACAGCTTAGACAGATATGATCTTAAGTTTTTCCCTCTAGCCCTATCTCTTTCTACTACCATTTATACATAAGCATATTAGATGAGAACAATCATTGGTCTATGCGAATATTGTTCTAGACATGAATGTGTATATGTGTACGCTTTGTGAAATTATGCATAGTACTTAGATTTCTGGTAAACAGTGTTAAATATTAAACAGATACTTTTAAAGTTTCTTATTTTTTTTTTTTTTTTGTTTTGTTGTGTTGTTTTTCCTAAAATTTATTTTAATATTATTGCATACTCGCAATATTCACGACTGGAGTGTATACGATCTTTATCATCTTCTTTGTAACGCAGTTTAGTTTGCATTATAGAGTTCGACTTTGGATTAGGATTTGGTTAGTTTCTAATTAGTGTGATACTCTAAGCTGATTAGAAGTTATGCGGGTTCATCGATCAGTCCTTTAGTTATTCATTGAGTTTTTTTCATTTTATTACAACACTTAAAGATTACCCTTCCAGTTATTCGATTTTCTTTATTCAGTTTGTATAGATTTCGTAATGTCTTTGTGAAATAAATTCATTTCAATGGTGGTGGGGTGGTACACCATATATATGTATACATATATATAGTTTTAACAAGACACTCTACAAGTTATCTTCTGCTTCATATTCTACTAATATTTTTCAAAAGATTTTGTTATTGTTGTTGGCAAACTCCGGTTCAAACCCATAAATTTAGACTATAATGAAGATTGTTGCCAAAAGTGTCAGCATTTATCAATGATTTTTAAGCACAAAGGAAAAAAAGGAATTTGGAAGGAAAGCAAAAAAGCAAAATTCTATATATATACACACACATATATATATTTACTTACTTATATATCTATGCATATATACATATATGTATTTATGTATATATATTACATGTATTATAGATATATATATATGTGTGTGTGTATATATACACATATATGCAAACTTCTCATATTGCTAGTGGTGTTTGTGAAAGTGATAAAATAGAATTTTTTCCTCTTTTAATTTTATCTAGAAATAGTTTTATTGCTTTTGAGGAAGCAGTACAGAAGACTGAAAAATGTTTCAAAAAAATTTCTAAACAAGAGACAAATAATTACAGCAAACTGACATCTTTAGCAACTTTATTGGACTTTTAGTATAATATGTTTGACGAAAATTGAAGAAAAAAAAAACTTTTGCTCAAATTATTTGAATTTGCGTTCTGAAGTCGGTTGACCGGTTCAGGCGATTGGAAAAGACTATTTTAGTTATCGTAAAGTTTGGAAGACAACAAGAAGAAGATTTTTTTTGGTGTAAATCGATTCTTTTGCTATCCATTAATTGTTGCTTCTCTTTAAGTACACTTCTAAAGCAAAAAAACAAAAGAAGGGGCAGCCGATATATGATATTTAACTTAGACTGAATTATTTCTGGTTTAAAATGACGATTTTGATATTAATGACAAGAAACGGCCTGGAAGACCGAAAGAGTGCGAAGAAAATCAATTCCGAGACTTATTGGACGAAAGCCCATCTCAAATTCTCAAGGAACGGGCGAACAGTCTAATAGTTGATGAGTCAATTGCTTCTAGACGTTTACATGCAACGGAAAAGACCCAAAAGAAGGCAAAATGGTTACCATACGAAGCGAGTGAAAAGGCCATTTCGAACCGTTTCAAAATCGGGGTTTCATTGCTTCCGACGCAAAAAATAAGAGTTTTCTGCTGCGTATTGCGACAATCTCAAGTGCAAAAAGTCATAGGCACCGAAGCGGAATATTCATGGGCACAAAATTCTGCTATGCATATAGCGGTATCAGCAAGATGCAAAAGCCAAATAAAAGTGTTACTGGTACTCCCTACCGACGCCAAATGAACAAAATGAATAAGAGAGATCAGGAAAAGCAGCTAACAGACGCAAATTCAAGCTCTTGCAGAGCAATGCTCGCTCACGTAATCCCAGAGATGTCAAGGATACAATGGTGCAACTCGAACGGGAAAACATAGCGTCTTCGGATTACCACTTGTTCAGATCGATAGAGCTTGGCTTGGCTAGCACGGGCTGAATTTATAAGGTTCTAATCCTAACATAGCCCTACAAGCAGGGATAGCTAAACCAATTCCACTATTTGCGCGGGCCCGTGCGATTTCTATGGGTATTGCTTGCGGGGGACATAGGAAACACTTTTTTTCGCGAGAGAAAAAGTCTTACGTCGTCTTGGAAATTTATCAAGTCGCTCGTTGGTGCAACATCGTTTCGATTGTTCGGGCTTCAGTCTTTATAATTTATAAATTATAATAATTAATTTAGAGAAAAAAAACAAGTAATAACATTATAGTCGGGGAACGCCGACCATTAAATGCCCTGGACGAATTCGCTTTCAATGCTTCATGCATATTAGACCTTGTTATCATGTAAAAGCTTCTTTATGCATATTACACCCTGCCATCATGCAAAGGCTCAAAAACGGTTATATCGGTTAGGGTTCAGAAAATCACAATCATATACTCCAAATGTTTTTTTGCCAAATGTGCTTTTTGCCGTGAAATTTTTCGGAATAGAGGGAGTGATTGTGAGATCGTCCGATCCAACGCATCCTCAATAGGGTTCGTGTGTGTAGTTAAAATCCATTACTTTCACAAATTGTGCTAAAACTTTCACCTGCAGTCTGAACATATGGACTGACATCAGTCAGACAGGCGGACAGATGACTGGATAATAAAAGGTGGGTATGCCTTCTGTATGTTACAGTCATCCGTATAAACCGATAGCAAAAGTGCTCGAGCGTATATGAACAAAAATAGGTGTCATATTATATTATATTTCGCCATCTTATGCTTCGATTCCTTTAAGACTATGTGCATGAAATTTATCCTATTAGCTTGTTCGGGAAATCGTTTCCTTTTTTCCTAACAGTTGATTTAATCGCATTTTCCCATAGTCAAGTTAACACTTGAGCGGCATTTTCATAATATATTTTAACAGCCAATACAATAACAAAGCCTGCTTTTGAAAAAATTTGTATCATTCAACGGAATAGCTTTTGTGTGATACGTTAACAGCTCTGGAAAGTCGAAAGCAACAAAGCCCGGCATAAGATATCATTCCCATGTCCTAAAAGCTCGGTTGAAGCGGATGAAAACAAAACCAATATATTAACTGAACAACCACTTCTAAGAGCGCTGAGAGGTTGCACTTGTCGAGTGCGACCGTCCATAACAATATATTTATTCAATATAAAAAATCCTTTTTCATTGTGATCAAAAAACGAAATGACTTTTCGAACATCCTAATAATATCTTCCGTTAAAATTAGCCTTTTCATCATGGAATACGTACACATTCCAATTATTTCAATTGTTAATGTATGCAAAAAACTCACTTCGATAGCTGAAATTTAAACGCCTCGTAAAAGAGAGAAAAAAATGGGGTCCACAAATATTTATGCCAGTAATAGCTAGTGGAAAGAATGCAGTTGGCCACGAGAGTATGAACTGAATTCATGGGTTACGCTCTGCTTTTATAGACCGAGCACTTCTATCACCGTTATCCGTATTATTTATTTACCTTTTTACTCACACTTGAAACTCAGCTAAAATCAATTAACAGCCGAATTCAATTGACTCTTAGAAGTAAATCTTATACTAATTGTTATTAAAAACTAATATAAAGTATATAAGGAAAGGTAAAGAAAAAAAAAAAAATAAATAATAATTTATGTATAAATAAATAAGAAAGAAAAGACGCATATCAACAACCGGCACAGATTCAAGTTACAACTGAACCCCTAAGCCATTGCGAACACGCAAAAGCTTGGCAACCGATAACAATAAACAACACCAGTTAACTTTCGACTCATAGTGAGATGTTAAGATTGCGAGTTTGTTTAACTACGACTTAGGGAAATCGCGCGTATTAAGCGTAGTTGTTTCGATGGACTCTAAAGATGCCGATATTGAGGTTAACTGAACGGATTAAACAGCTCATAACTGTATTTAAATTGGCTAAGCTTAATGAAGATAAGGTGCGACCACGAATGTTAAAGTTGATCTCATCAAGTAATGTGGACGAATCGATAGCACTATTTATTAACTTAATTAAGAAGGAAACACCAAGAGTAAATCTACGTCTCTCAAGTGCTGGTAGGGATAACAGAAGCAGGCTATTTTCATGAGACAAACACACAGACACGTGTAGCCGATCTTCCTTTTAGAAAGCCATGCTGGGATCGAGAAATGTTTTTTATAATTTTGATAGCTAAGTAACAATTCGTTCAAACAATTAGGTAAGACACTCAACTTGGCCATGCCTTTATAGTTCTGCTGCCACATTTGTGAAGTGGAAGCTATTCTTCCAAGAATATTTCAAGGACTGATTACAAATCTTTGAAATAACGCCACATAGCTCGCCACATACGAAGGATATATGGAGATTTTTCTTTCAGAGTTGACAAACTTATAAAAATGTATTAATTTATTGAAAGAAATTTAAGAAACTGAACAAGATCCAGCATACTCGATAACGGAGTCGAGTCATTGAAAGCGACATTCTGAAGTTAGTAAGTAATGTATAAATAAACAGAAGAGAAAGAGAAAAAAGTACTTATCTTGTGGCGCATGCCTGCCCTGTTTCTTTTGTATTTATGCCTTTCAAAAATTGTTAACTTTTCAAATAATCATTCAATGTGGAATGAGTGCTTTTTCGGCCTTTACCAATCATAGGTGTGGCATTTCATTTTTTTTCTATAAATGAAAAGTAAGCATTTTTTATTATAAACAAATATTTTTGGAAAATTGAAAATATAATGGATTTGTCGGAGATATCTACACCTAAGAAAATTTTTATTATTTTGTTGTTGTTGGTAGTTCTGAGTCTTTGGTATGTGGCTGAGTTGACTAATGTCATTTCCGGTAGCAAAAACATTATTATGTTTCGTAGGTCTTAGATTGGCCTGCGTCCTTATCGCGTCTATTTACTTAATAGATTCGCTGTGCTATATAATTGGATTGTAAGTCGTAAAGATATAGATTTTAAGCATCCGTAGCAATGTCATCTGATTTATTTTGCTAAAAATATCGTAGCACAAAATTGCAACTAGTGTGTTGGGTGGCGGGTAATGAAAGCTACGAAAGGTATAAATTTGAAATGCACGGTAAGAGCAATCTCGCGATTGCGATATACAACTTGTTGTCGATATATTGCTTTAATTTTTTCATTTAGACTGGTCTTCCTACAAATCGCACTGGAATTTATATTCCATAATCGCTTTAACTGGCTGTGTACTTGTAAATGTTTGCCTATTAGTAGGTGCAATATGGGTAAGTGTTGAGGGAATCCGATTAACTTTGCTTTCAGTTTACTTTAGTTAGATTAATTAATTTTCTTCTATTTCAGCGCAAATCCTTATTATGTGTAATTTGGTTGAATACATTCTCTCTTGTTATTATTTATTGGGAGTTCGAATTTCTGTTTTGTTTAATCGAATCTGAAAATTGCAAATGCTATAACAACAAGCCACCATCACATTTATTTCTCTTTCTGTTACTGGATCTCTTCTGTTTCGTATTTCGTGAGTGCATTTATCGTTTTAATCGACTGCTAATTGATGTACGGACATTAAAATTCTGCTCGCTTTATTTTATTTATTAGTTCTCTACCTGTATTTCGTGTGGATTGTGTTCTCGTATGTGCATCGTATGCAAAACCGATTTTTCAATTATCACAAAAGAGTGCATCTGTAAGCTATTGTTTTATTAAATAATTAAATTAGAAATGTAAAGAGAAAAACAAAAAGGATAAGCGTATAATTTTATAAGCCCTCACCATTGCACAAGCAAATGATGAAGGATGAGGTTTCAATTTATACTCAGTGAAAATTGATGATGTACTAATATTATTACAATCTAAGCCTGGTTTGCGTGCCTTGTTAGTTCCTCTGCATACCCTAAGGATGCACAGCGCAAAAAACATATCAAGAAGATAATTATTTACCAAGGTCAGACGATAAGCGAAAGACCTGCCGCTTAGACCGAAGCTCTTCGCGTTTTACTACTTTTCAAGAAAAGCGAACAAAAATTTAAAACGGGTAGTGCGTGTTAATATGGAAAGTAAGCGGAAGCTTTCCTTAGAATACTTGTGAGGTAACTTTTTTTTTGTGCAACGCTCGACCAGTTAGTTAGGGTCAAAAACGATGATGGTAGAGGAGGAGGAAAGTGGAATTAATATTTAGGTACCTACGACTTGTAAGCTTGAAACGGTAGGTAGTGCCGTGGTCTGCATCATTACAATAATCGAGGCAATCGCAACAAAAGACGAAAAGAAAAATTCTGATATCGTGCGTTTTCAGAACGAACAATTTCGAATCCATGGAGCAAGTCCCTCTTGGGATACATTTTCGGTTCTGATTTGGAATGTTCTGCCCACCTCACTACTGTCAGCCGCTATTACATACTTCCATAGATAGATCCATTCCTATGACCATGCTCAAGTATGGCTCCCTCTAGAGACATCTCAAAAGAGAGAGATGTGGAGTTCGAAATTTGAGAAATGGAATTCGAAAACTGCTTAACACGTTGGGAAACATAATAGCCACAAAAGGGGCAATACTTTGATTAATCTGTTCATTCGCTTTGTTCGAAAATGATGAAAGAAAATTAATGATAATTTGTGGCCAGAGAAAATTAACAGAAGAAGAGATTAGTTTACACTTCTAATACTAGACTGATATGATTTGAAATTAATGTCGAAATTCGATTTTCAGAGCTTATGAAAAAACTAATGAAGACGTCCCGTCAGACCGCATTACTTCTCATGAGCGAAAGATGGCTGCATTTAAGCATAATCAAATAGTTAGACGGGATTCTTTTTAATGTAAATGTTTATCGCGCCGACACTATAAGCTATTACATCTGTAGCGCACTTCCATGGAAATTGCTCTACCGAATTGCATGTCTACACCTAGTTCGCATCGTAGAATTTTCAGATCGTAGTACGAAGGGCCCACTAAGGGCTCATTGCTTTGCCTACTACGCGACTAACACGCATGTATGCTTCGGTAGAAAAATTTACACATACATTTATACATATATAGCTATTGTTTTTGCTAACTTGGTATCGAAACAAACTTTTCTTGCTGGGCACCTATTTCTGTACACGTAGGAGAATATATATTTAATGATGGGCCAAGTGAAGTGGCCCATGCACCCAAACCTCATACAGTTTAGTTCAGCGGTACATCGACACTTGGCCGTTCGGGAAAAAAGAAAGTTTAAAGCGAACGAACAGAGTTTGAATTAAGTTTGAGTTAAGAACAACAAACCAACACGGTTAAAACAAATTGGATCTATGAGCTACGTACGGAGGGATTGAGCGAAATCAACAGTAAGCTAGGATTCGTGGCGGCGGGCACAACGTAGGCATCAAAGGAGACCATGGCAAGGCTTATTGCAAATGCTTACCAAGGAGCACACGTGAAATAAAATTTTGTGGAATCGGAATCTATGTAAGAAACGAAGTCACCCACCCTCGTTGGAACTATCGAAGACGCACGAGAGAGGCTTGGGAGCCAGAACAGAGCAGAGCGACCATAGAGCAAACTGACAAATGGGTGATAACAGCATACGGTGACCACAGTGCTCTTGGCCTTGTTAAACGTGTCGCGGGGCTGGATATCATATGAATATAATAAAAGACGGACGGGCTGGTTGGAGCTCAATTCATCATTCCTAAGATTATTTTTGCATTCGCGATACAATTAAAATTTGAAAGACTAGATACAACAAACTTTTCAGATTAGTGAAGAATAATTCAGAGAGGAATCGGGAGGGATATGGAATCGGGAATATATTCTCCAGCAGATGTTGAATCGCATATATAGGAACAACCAGTAGGGGCATCAATTTTTGTTGTTGAATGTGACGATCTGACCCAAAAATTCACACAGAGCAACACGACTATATACCACCACCAGCAAGAAACGTGCTGCGCTCTAGAGAAGCTCAGGGTCCAATCTAGGGCACAGTTCTTAGACGCGGTAAGCTCTGACAGAAGCATTTACCACCACTGCACTCAGTAAGGCTGTCACGCACAAGACTACAACAGTGCAAGCGTCATAGGCTTTTGGGACTGACAATATCTACAAGTTTGCATAATGTTTTCACCGTTACCGGTGATGTTCGTAAATTGCTACATATCCTCCTATGCTAAAGCAGATGGATTGTTCGGAAATTAGTTGTTGGAACTCGTTTGCTACCTGGCCTTTCTAGAGCGGTAGCCAAAGAACGGTTCAGGTAGTCAAAGGCCTTTTCAACATGACCTTGGAACGAAAACCATAGCCAAGTAAACGATCACTTCAGCATAAATATCGCCGTCATTGTCAATAGTTTCGTAGACTATAAAGAAAAACTGCTACTACTACTACTACTACTACTGAGAGCAAAAGGTCCACTGCCTAAACAATCTGTTAATTTTACCCTATTTTTCTGGATAAAGGATGTAAACGTTTGAAGAGTACATGAAAGTCCGAAATATTGTTACGAAAATGGCTTTCCTGATACGGTTCGTATCACAAGATTTCGGTTTCATTTACAAGCAAATTCTTTAAGGATTTGTGTGGCGATACTCTCGACTTTTCGACTCAAAATTTTCTTTTTCGATTCCAATGTTGTTTTCCTACCAACTTATCCTGCTCAACACTCTGCCAATATAAGCAAGTTACAATAATTGATGTGTTTTCCGCTCATCTTCTTCATTGGCCGGCAGCTGCATGACACGCCATTAATTTGCATTTGGTTTCTCCTTCTTTCGGAAATTTATTTTCTAGAAAAATCCATTAGTTGGAATGAAAATCGATTTGGGATTCCCGTGGGAATATAATAAAATAAATTTTTTGGAAACAGACTTTCGGAAAGGCGGTGAGCAATACCATGGGGAAGAAGAAATATGCAAATTTTAATATCTTATAGAATATTGATGGCAATGAAAGAATCTACATTTGCATTATAGGGAATTTATGGATGCCTATCATCGTCACGATATATGTGTATAGTACATGTTTC
>KK502415.1:646815-658676 GCA_000688735.1 Glossina austeni | reverse complement strand
ATTTGGGGCGATTTTGGATTTCGTAAACCCTGGAAATTGTAATGAAATTAGGTTTTGCTCGTAGGTTTCAGCATTTTACGCGAAATATTTAAAATCTGGAGTTACGTAATCGCCCTGAAAATTGTTGCAACTCGATTTGGACATTGCCTTCTTTCAGTGCTTATACTGTGACTGTGCATGAGAATTAATGACAATAAAATAGTTTTTTTTTCGTTTTTGTGAATACAACAAAGGGTTTAGTTTGTTCTATATGTGGTTGCCTCCTAACATATTGTAATTTTAATATTTAGTTTATTTAGCATCTCGTGAAAAATCCAACCCTTAATGTTTCACATCTCCAGGTATTCATCTGAATTTACCCTCATGCTACTCTTTTTAACTATTTCTCAAACTGAAAAGACCACTACGGGGCAACGTTTTGGCTCGATTGAAGCTGAATCGCAGAAAGCTTTGAAGGCCATTCCGGAAGTCGATTATAAAAACTGTTTTGGGGATTGGAGAAATCATTGGCATAAGTGTATAACATGTGACGGGGATTACTTTGAAGGCGACGAAATAGGTGTGGAATAACAAAAATAGATGTAAATAAGATAACACTAAATTGGTCTTAATTTTTGATCACCGAGAGATTTTTATACATTTACAGATTTCCTATATTAATGTCCCAAAATATAGATTTTATGCGTTTACTTACTTACTATTTATACACTAACACCTACGGAAAATTATTGCTAATTATTGATTATATAAAAAAGAAAGCTTCAATATCAGAGAATTATCACACAAAGCATTTGTTTCTGCGACGCTGTCTGTGAGATTATGATAAAAAGTACTATAGTTTATGAATTGAACGTTAGCGTTTGATTCTACGAAGTGAGGCACCAACATGTTTAAGTCTGAGTTGGGCTGACTCTATCGAAATGGGCAAAAGGTGAAGCTGTTCATCAACTATCATCGAGATATGTGACCCGGGGTATGTAGATGTATACCTTGCCTATGTATTTTATATGTTGATGATTAGAAGTTCAGTATTTCTGAATTCTGGCTAGAACTCTACTTCGTTTGTGTTTTATTAACATTTCCTGTATGATTCTCATTGAAGTGTTTTACTTAAGTTGAATGCATTTGTTTTTTTTTTTGTTTTCTTTTTTTGTTTACGAAACAAATGTAAATGTAAACTATTGTAATCTCAAGTTAAGTTTTCACCCTTCTTTTCAGTTGATACTTAGTTCGCTTGTTATTAATAGAAACAAAAAACAAACAATCGCCCACGTACAGCAAATATTGCGGCAATAATTGTGAGAAGCTAAAGAAGGGAGAAAAACCAAAAAATCTTTCGCTGAGCAGTTGGGAGTTGTGTTAAGAATCTTATTACAAAAGTCTTATATAATTTAAATTAAAACCGTTAGATAATTTGCTGAAGCATTCTTAGTTGTATTCTGTAGAGAAACACGTACAAGATATATTTTTAATGTTTGTTTTGAAACGAAACTTTTCATCGCTTATATAGTTTTACATATAAGCTGATCTCAACGGTTATGTAGAAAATTTTATAAGTTTACGCATTCTATCAATAGCTGTGCCCGTGCATGTACCAGTGATTATTAAAGCGATCTATGTTTCGAAAGAAAGAATAAAAGAAATTTATTCATTCCACTTACTTCGCGTCCGATAGCTACGCATACTCTTCTTCGAAAACCGTTAGGCAGTGAAAATGGCATTTATATGACTTTCATAATTTTTTATTACCACCACTGACTGGAGGCCGTATATTAATTCGACGTACATTCGTGCGTACATTCTCTTGATTAGCATTCAATTGTAAATCGAATTAATCAATTTAATGGGCGTAACTACCTATTATCGGAATACTTATTGAAAAATTTTTTGATACAGCTTCGTAGGTCTTCCGGCTACGATCAAATGCCTTCATCACATGTATTCAATTGATTTCGATATAAAACTGATAACGATGAACCGATTGACATGCCGCTATAAAAGAAGATAACAGCCGATAAGTACCTAAGATCCACTCTTAGCCGAATAAACACTTTTTTACTTATCCTATAAGTGTGAGTATAACTGGTCTTTGTGTCTCATTTCGATATTTTTGTCAAGGCTTTCGCTAAATTATTCATCTCGGCGCGTTTGGTGTTTTAATCAAAGTAATAAAAAGGCATAGAAGCGAATAATAATGAAACCGCTGAAAAACTAAATGAATGAACATGAACATTATGTCTGTGTGTGTGTGTGTGTGTGAAATTAATTTAAATATTAATGAATAAATATTTAGGTCTGGGTGCGTATGCGCGATGTAAAAAGAACGGATGGCGCACAAAAATTACTTCTTTTTAAAGTCAATCTTATGCGTGGCCAGATCTGTAAAAAAGTTTTCATATAATTGTAATATTTATTTATACATATATATATATATGATATGTATCTTGATATACATATTAGGTAAGAGGAAAACGGGGGTTCATTACATTTTATGGCGTAGTTGCGGATTTAATTGAACCAACCAACCAGCTTTCCAAACGTTTGCGCTGCGATGAATGCAAGAAAGGGCTTGTTTTTGGGTAAAAGATTTAAAACGATACGTAATCGAAAAAGTTGATAACCGGCGATAGAAAATTGGTCACATACGACAATAATGACCAAAAAAAATTTGATGGCAAAGCCCGGTCCGATATACTTTTCGCTCGATGAGTTTGAAAGCAAAGACAGCACCAAGTGCTGTTCCAATCAATCCGGACAACTAATGCAATTACGGTATTCATACGCGATAAAGCGTCCGGAACCGATCGAGGAGTGAGGCGTCAAGGCGTTTTATTACGACACCTGTCACATACATTTTCAACGGTTCGAGACAAACTTGTCGAGCTTGCTTGGAAAGTTTTGAGTCGTTTACTTTACAGCTTTACAGCGATTACAAAAGAAGCGTGCGAGTGTGTTTGAAAAGAGACATTGCCGTCTTTTAAGAGGCTTTAAAGTGGATCTGCAGAGAATTTTCAATACATTAAATTTATGAACAAGCAGCGAGTTCCTTGTGAGCAACTTCAAAAGATATTTAACTCAAACCTAGTGCAGCTGAGTAATTAGTAACACTTGCTTGTGATGCTAGGCTTTCGAAATTTCCCTGCGGCTTAGGGCCTCATCAGAAAGAGGCACATATATCTTGGTTGCAGGAATGGAAAATATATTTTTGGAATGCAGATCGACAGGGTAGAGTGTGAGCCGTTAAAATGCTGTTCATGCATTTCGATTTATCTATTAGTTGGTGAGTAATGCGGTACTTGCGCTTTCTGCTTTTGTTTCCTCTACTGAATATTGTTGTATCAGGTGTTCTCCGTTTTCTAAGTAACATTTTGTGATCTTAAATTTGAAGTTAGGCTTGCATAGATTTGGAAGTTTAATTCTAAAAGTTATAGTATGATATAAAGCTATTAAAGCAAGTACGGTAGTTACAGCAAAAGCAAATGAAAAGCAATGTAATGCAATAATACTGTAAGTATAATTCGTACCATAGGTCTGGTAGGTCTGACTGTTATAATGTGAAATAAAGCCATGCATTTTGCGACTCCCTTTGCCTTTCACACGTGCTCGATGCTGAACAAATTGCAATCGTTTGCAGAACAACTGATGTTGTACTTGCTTTTGTGGCCCTGTTACACATGATAAGTACATATAAGTGCGCATTGCTTGGTTGCACTCTTAATTTGTGCGTACTTTCTAAATATATTTGTTTGGATATGTGTATATGTGCTGAGAGTCAAGAATAACTGAATGTGGTTTTTATTCATCATTAGTCTTCAATGACTTGTAATGTAGTGATGAGTGCATTGTGCATGTAATACAATTGCTTACTCATACATAGATCCCTATACATATATAACAGTGCATCTATAAAAATAGATCCATTATTATTTGTGTTGTTCATGTGCGCAAACACATGAAACATGTTTCGTTCTGCTCTATTAAAAGTTTATGTTAATGGAGTGTTTTCATTTTCTTTTGTATTAAATTTAGATAATTAAGCCTTTCAAAAGTAACCATCGCATGAACATAGATTGAGCTATGGCTACGTGTACGTATATCGACGTATTAATTATAATATATTTTCAAGTTTGTATGTGTAAGTTAAGGGCATTTTATTTTGAACAGCACACGAAACGACTTTGCGTACATTTAAGGAGACTTAATTATATAAGTACGCGCACACCCACATATACACACGAAATAGGGAAGAGCCGCGGTTCGGTGATGGACGTTGCCTTAGCAAATGGTCCAAGCGAAAATTTGCGAGATACAGTACGACGGAAGGAGTAATAGAATGAAATACGCGCTCTTCATGGACTCCATGGATACTCAGTAGTCTTGACAAGGAACTTTGCAAGTGCATGTTGAGTAGCGTGCCAGTGATCGACTCAGCCACCAAAGTGGTGCGCCAGATCAAGAGACACATTGAGCAAACTCGTGATGGATTAATGGCAAAGCGAGAGCTCACTAAAAAGCAGACACTTTTATGCTGATGGGCGGAAGAAATTGCCGATTTGCGAGGAGAATGCAATAAAGCAAGAAAGCGGTACCAAAAATGCAAGCAAACAAGTGGTTATCCAAACGTGTAAGGGGAAGAGGAGGCAACTCTAAAAAGTCGCAATTGTGTGCAACAAGAATGCATTCCGTAGACTCTTGGAAGAGATTAATCACGCTGGAAAGGCGCCCACTGATCAATAAATGGCAGGTGCATTGGAGTAAATCCTTGAAGAAAAGATTGACTTACACGCCAATGGATTCAGAGGCAGCACGTTTGATCTAACTATTTAGCGGTGATGGGTGAACCACCTATAAATGGCAGCGCTATATGCAAGAGCTGTAACTTTTAGGTTATATAAACAATATAGTTCCGAAGCCTAGCAAACACGTCTTACAGTGCTACCCAAAATTACCAATCGGTCTAACGTGACGTCCACATTCAGCAAAATATTTTTCAACCCTAATAAACTAGCGGATATCGAAGTTTCGTCCTAAAACAAATATATTTTCTTCCCTGTTATTCTTAAGTCCGTTTGGACGTCATTTCAGACAGGCCATGGTTACATTCGTCGTATTCATAAATAAAAGCATAAGTATGCAGCAAATTGTACCTCTTCGCTTTTGTCCAGGACCGGAAGATGAACGCTCCTCCCGTTTTAGACCTCACAAGTAATCATCGAAGATGTTTGGTGCCCTATTTAATCTTTTCTTCAAGGTGACACTTTCAATTAAATTAATCTCTTCTCTTTGTTTCCTGCTGAACGCATTTCTCTCCGTTTCGTCTATCTCTCAGATACACCGCCTATTCGTCTATTCAATCAATTCGTTTGGACGGGGAGAAATGGAAAAAAAATTTAAATTCGGTAACCTTTGTTACGCAGAACAAGCTTCGCAATGCATCTGATGCGCGTCCGCATAACCTGACCAGTGAAACAACCTTAGAACCAATCAAGTTTGTAGCTGTTCTTACGTTTTTATAACCTACACTCCTGGTGGTACGGGGTATAACAAATTTGTGCGGACGTATGTATCGCACAGGAGGGCTTAAGATAGATCCACTTTTTATTATGCTGATCGACAATCTGTCCGTCTTTAAGAAAATTTGTTTGTGATAGCAATTTGACATAAAAATGAAGTGGACCAAATTTGAACTACATGAGTCTATTTCTAGCACCACACTCCATGTAAGACTTCTCGTCAATAGTAGGCCTTAAAAAAAAGGTTTTAATATTTAATATTTTATAATGAAAATTGGTCTATAATAGCAAAAGGTTAAAAAAAAATTGTCAATAGGGTGTTTGGATCACATAGGTCTATTACTTGGACCCTAATATCTATACGGATTATCATGGAAAGTAAGCGTTTGTACTGAGAGAAAGTCTATTTTCTAGTTTTTCTATAACGGAGACTGAAAGATAATAAAGTTTTTACAATTAAGTAAATTAGGTTAGGTGTTAAATTTTGATCAAATCATGTGATGTTTTGGGCAGCCTTCAATATGAGGGCTTTCATGAAAACTTTGCCTTCGTATGAAAATGACGAGTAATATTATTGGTTGGTGTATTATTACCAACACGGGTAAATAACTATATTAGGCGAATTTATGTGGGGTACGTAATGGCCAGTCCTGGCCGCTTGTACTTTTCTTAATTGTTTTTGTTTTTACATTTTACATTTTAAGTTTGGCGAGATGCGTTATCTCTGTGTTGTTACACTTACTTGGAAAGACATACGAATGAACATATCTGAGAATTGCAAGGAAGGGGAACAATTAACGGAAAATAACTGAGCCTTAGGTGAAAGGTTTCGTAATAAACACATATGTTTATATATATGGTTATATAGAACATAAAAAATGTAAAACTTTACCGATAAATAAATTTATTACTTGTATCCGATTTTAGAGAACAAAATTGCTTTGTACTATAACGTAATTATTTAAACATATTACGCTGCGGGGTGTTTGCGTATATAAAATAATTATCGTTTCAGATATTTACTTATGCTCGATTAAGTTTGAAAATAGAGTAAAAAAAAAAAAGCAATATTTCGATGCGGTTGATGAACCATTTATCAATTTCATTGAAAATTGAAGAGAAGGTGTTTCATAAAAATTGAAAAAAGTTACAAATTAATGGCATAAAGAAAGAAAAACGATAAAAAAAGGAAATCAGATTTATTTTAGCAATTTATCTTTTCGGTCATTATCATTTCGACAATTTTGTACAATTATTTCAAGATATTTATCTCGTGCTGATTATATGTTGATATTTAAGTACGTACATAGATAACAACTTATCGATATTGTTATTACATATTATTATATGATTTTCATCTGCTTTTTTCCATTTATTTTTTTTGCTTCTAGCTTTATTTCTTTTTTTTTTTTTTGCCTTTTTGCCCATATTGGCAAGTTATCATGAAATAATTTCGAATGTTTGCCAAAAACTTCACTTTTATCTCTTTTGTCCCTGTTTATTCTGTTTTTTTTTTTTTTTTTTTTTTTTTCTCTTATTATCATTCTTGTAATCATTCCGACAGACGAACAAACCCAACCATAGTTTTTTTTTAACTAATGTGCAAGCGACTTATTTAGATTATTGTATATACATAAGTACGATTATGTATATACAGTAATATATATATATTTATATATGAATATACGTTTGCGTGTTTCTAAAGTTCGACAGACTATTTTGTGAGGTTTTATGTGTTATAAACTCAATTACAATTCAATCGTTCATAATTTCTTATTGTAAAGCAGTTTTTCGTTTTTCTCTCGTCATTGTATTCGATATATGTGTAAGCGTCTGTTTCTTTTTTCGACACTATGTTTCTGATGCTAACATCGTAAAAGTTAATACGCTTGCGTGAGTGGTATTGAATGCGATATCAATATTCTTCCAATTTTTGTAATCTCAGCCATTTAAAAAAAAAAAAAAAAAAAAAAAAAAACAGTAATTGTTTAGAAACTTTAGCAAAAATTAGAGAAAAGCCTGTAAAATATAGTATAGAGAAGCAAAGATAAAATAAACTAAAAAAAGAAGATACAGTTGCTTTCAAGTAAATTTCGTCTGTGTTAAGCGGTTAAAAATTTTTCCTTTAATACACACTCTCGTTGCATTTTGTTACTTTAGCATACTCGTTGAAAATATAAAAATTAGAGAGAAGCGTAGAAGACTTGAAAACGGAAATGCAAAAGTATTGAACTCGTAGAGAATTTACGAAAATCATAAAAGATAATAGAAGCATAATACAGTCAAAAACATAAAAAAGCTATACCTCGCTGCATGGAATGGATTTTGATAGTCACCAACGCGAAAAATAAGTAAAAACTTTGCAGTCAATGATAGGTCAATAATTTCGGTTAATAGACCTTTTCACTTATTTTCATCGCAAAACATAAAAAATTGCATCACATTGTTATAGGAAGCTTTAGTTTTCATTATAGCAGAGGGAGAAAAACATACAAATTTGCGTTAAACCTAACGTTATAAATTTATAAGCCATCATTCTAGAATGACCTTCGTAATAATATTTTAAAAATTGGTCCATAACAATTTGTTACCATATTAAGGGTGTTTTCATACCCTACGCGACTTTGTTTTTTTTTTTTTTTTTTTCTTATTATTATATGAGCAATCACTCAGGCGATATTCCCTAGTCATGTAATACGGTGACTGTCGAACAGAAGTGAGGAAAGAGACATGGAAGCGGTTGTAGTCGAGTAGATATGTGTGTAATCAATAAGTATTGTGAGTTTACCGACTAAGCACTCACTATAATTACTACGCCCAAGTAAACTCTAACGCATTGAGATTTGAGCACGCGAACACAGACCAGTGGTCACGGTTCTTATTTACTCGGCTACTCATGCCGATCATGCGAGTATGCTCAGTTTGTGTGGACGTAAGCAATGCATAGAAGGACTTCAAATAGATCCCTCTTTCTTGATATCAATCGATTCACATTTACTTTCTACATTGGTCTGGGCTTGTCTGTCCTTCTAATAGTCTATATCTAACATGTTCATCTATAGATCGCAAATTTTTGGGATATTATGACGAAATTTCGTGCACCGCCATTTTTTTTCCCCAGGCATAAGCTTTGTTGAAAATAGTTGGGATCGGACTACTACTTTTTGTAGTCCAGGAAGGAAACTCGTTACATGAAAAAATATCGCAACTTTTAAAATTCCTCAATATAAGTAGCTGCTAGTAGTATTTGACCATTCTAAAATGGGGTGAACAATTTGGATTAAATTGGACCATTTTTGACCTCGCCTGTATGCAATCGTTTCTACGAAAAATAAATCCTCATACGGTAAAAATGTCTAAATTTCAACATTTAATGATGAAAGTTGGTCCATAATAGTAATTTGACAACCTAGGTCAATTTTTTGGATCCCACATCATATAAGTGTTCTTCTGGAAAATAAGCCATTATATGGAGAAAATCTATAATTTTTGATACTTTCTGACCAAAGGTGGTTCGTAAGAGCAACTTGATAAAAAGATCAACCGTATCAAGTTAAATCAAATAGCAAGACTTTCGGCCAAAAAGGTTTATTTTTTAATATTTTATGATGAAAATTTTTCCTTCGTAGGTCTATTATTTAGATTCCTCTATATATACGTGATCCCAAGAAAAGTAGCCTTTATATGGCGACGCAGTTTACTTTGTTGTTCTTCATGACGAAAGCAGGTGAAAGATAATAATATCTTTGACATCTCAATTAAGCTTCGTTCACGTCGGTCGACGTTTTCGGAATCTTCGAACTTGAAGTCTTTCATGAAAAGTATGCCTTTGTAGGACAATAATGTGTACTTTTGGTGTATGGTCAGTAAAATGAATGGATAACTGTGTTAAGTGAAGTGCCGTAGGATATTTAAGCATCGGTCGTGGATGGCTATCATGTTTTTAGTTGTTTTGTAAACCCGTTCACATGAAAGTTGTTCAAAAAGTTATCCCATTCAATATTGAAACAAAATTCTTCTCCGAATTTCGCGGAGAAATGTTAAAAATCACATATTCCAAGTCGTTCGTCGTTGGGCCAAAACGTGTCAGTTTACCGAATTTCAACAAACTATCTTGAAAAAGCCGATCTAAAGGCTGGCAACAAAAGTAAATGGACAGACGGACGGATGGGCAGTTATGCTAAAATCAATTCAGAAAGTGATTTCTATTCAATCCAAATAGCGCACCATTCATAATTCCTTACATTATTCAAAATAAGGAAAAGTTTAGATAGAAAAGTTAAATTATATTTCGTGAGGATCATGTGAAAATCTATAAACATAACTAAAGAGGGAAAAATGGACCAAGTCTGCTTACGAAAGGGAGACGGGACAAAATACTAAAGAGAAGATTAGTCAAAGAGTGAATTTTATAATATTTATACAAAAAAAGTAGACATCATTTATCTATTACTAAACTAGAACGTATTCAATTATAAAGATTTCCACATATATTCTAAGGGTAATCCTATAGTACCTGTACAAAAGTCGGCCACACTTAACCGATATTATATTATTTCTTTTGAGTTTCCTCTAGCGTAAAGGTGCTGGAAACAGAGGATGTTCGGCCAAAGCTGAATATAATTTTCCTAATGGTCACATACATATATTTCTGTATAGAAAAAATAGATAATCATTTTAGGTAAGCTTTCTAAAAATCGTTCTTTTGATCACTGGGTAGAGTTAGTATATAAAAGGTCATGGAAAGTGGTTTGGAACGGGCAGCGATGTCATTCAATCAAGCTGCCGTTTAAAATTTTGTCAATTTCGAAAAAGTTTCTACGCTAAAATTTTAGATATTACGTCTTAAGCGTCAAGAGACTATTAAATTTGTTTGACTTCATACTTTGTTTGACCTCAGCTGATTACAGATAACGAAAATCCTGTAATACTGAGAAAATAGAAGGAAACATCGTAACATTAGCTTCATACAAAATAAACATTTTTATAAGTGCAGTCAACTCTCTATGTTGATCACTAGTGCATTGTTGCAGTTACTAAACTAATTCCATAAGTTGCGACTCTCAACCCATTCTATAAATCCATAAGGAGGTGAGAAATATTTGTTATTGTTATCTTCTGCTTATCCGAATTATAAAAGCTTTGTCATATTTCCAACGATTATTTACATATATTACGAAGACTCGACAACGAAGTTGTGCTCTTCGATGGCGAGCAGAACACTTTAAAGAAATGTACCAACAATGGATATTGAAAGCCATTACGTATAACTTATGCAAGTGCATACTATTTATATATATATGCAAGCATTCACTTATACATTGGTATAATGTATGAGAATAAATGTGGTTATGCCCCGCAACACATATTCAAAATGTTTTACTTATGCTTCGTCTTAAATTTTTTTAAGAGATATTATTTATTAAAAAAACAAAAAAAAAAAAAAAGATGATATATGATGAAAATGATGTTAGCTATAATGCATTATGTCGATGTGCTTGTGTTTGTCTACGACTATACTACTACTCACTACTCTTTCACAAGGTATTTCCGAGAAATCTTCACGATGTTCTTTATCATGCAATATAAAATTGATGTTGCGTAAAAGCATAAATGTAAAAATTCTCTCAGCTTCTTTGTTATAGCCTCGAGAGACAACATATTAAATTCGTCAAATATTTTCAACGCATTCAAATGCGCATCGGGGCTTTCAATGATGTATATGCATATATATCGTATTAGTGTGAATATCGATCGAATCGATTTGGATAGGTTGGATATCGGTGTGCTCATCTTGACGTGATAAACGTGAGGTCAAAACTGCCTTCAACAAAACATATGCGATCTAAAATCGCAGAGTGTTACACTTAATCCCGAAAGTTTTTTGATTATAAATTTTGAGCGTAAACTTCGAAACTCAGTTAAAACTCAGTCTAAAAGATTCACTTGTAACGAACACATCAACCACACATAAATATAAGTAAATATTAGGTTGGGGAAAAAGAAATCCATTATTTCTTCTTCTTCTTTTACTTCTTTTAAAATCCAGCTTTGTGTAAATGGTTTAAAACTGTTTTATGGTCGATTTTTAGCTCCTGGCCGATGTTACGACTGCTAACATCGGTCAACTTTGATCATTTCCCCGATTTTATCGACATTTTCGACGACATCTTTAACATCAAAAATTCCTGAACGGAATCTACGAAACCAAAATTGCACATAATTGGCTGTTACAGTATCGGAACCATAAACACCATTCACAATTTTTTTTACTGCGAAATGTCACCTTTCCAACGAGCATAAATCTGAAATTGTTTGATCGTTACTTTACGAGAAATCTACCAGTGC
>KK502415.1:557655-646715 GCA_000688735.1 Glossina austeni | reverse complement strand
AAAAACAACAAAAGAATTTTTTTTACTGCGAAATGTCACCTTTCCAACGAGCATAAATCTGAAATTGTTTGATCGTTACTTTACGAGAAATCTACCAGTGCAGCCATCTACCGAAAAAATAATGGATTTCTTTTTCCCCAACCTAATATATTGCATATAAGAAAAAGAAATATGCAGAAGGTATATGTTGAAGCTTTGTGTCTTGTGACTTTTGAAGTGATTCTGAATTTTCCAAAACAAACGTGTGATCTTAGATAAATTATATTAAATATCATAGTGTAGTCATACACATAAGCACATATACACACGCTCTCTATAACAATTTAGTGTTGAGTATTAAAAAGTCGGGTTCAACTTGTTCTCTCCCCCCTCTGGTTTCCCTTCTCCTAGTGCTGGTTTTCCTAGCAAAGCTTGCACGGCTGTATGGATGCGTTGCTTATGCTTTTAACATATTTTATATTCATAGCAGAATTTATGGCTTGCTCTTACCAAGTTTATCATTCTGTGTGGATTTGAAATCAAAATATGTGTTTTGGACATTTAGCTTATATGCTTGATCAGGGCGAAGTAAACAGTCATTTTCGTCAGGTCGATCCGTTTTTTCTTTTGGTTCGCATAGGCAAATCCGAAGTTAGCACAAGAGGGGACAGAAAAAAACTGGAGAAACACATTAAAAAAGTCAGTATCGCTTAACAAAAAGAACAAGAATGAAACTAGCACTGATATATTAAAAGTTTGAACGCTAACGGTTTAACAAGAATTTGATTATTTGTCAAATAGCTTTTGAAAAATATATTATTAAGCGTTTCAAAAATGTCTCTCCATGCGACGAGTGTAAACTATCTGCCTCCGATGTGGATATAAATAATTAAGCACAAAATATGTTTAAACTTTTTACTTGAGTAGAAACTGGTAAGCATTCAGTATTCGAGTTTTGCCATCTTAGCAATTTTTTTATCGCTTTCTCTTAAGCGAAATGCAATATTTTACGTGGTTTAAATTATATATCAGAACAAACCGCGTGTATATGCGTGTATGCATGCGTACACGCGTATGTCAAAGTTGCATTATAATGCAAAGATACGCATATATTAACAAAAAAATACATATTTTGTATGTGCATGTGTTTGTGCTTGGTAGTTGATATATGATATGGCAGATGAAGAAACTAGTTTACTATTGTTTAAATTCTTATTTGTTAGTTGCTTTGTCTCTCATACAATGATGGATTGTTTTTATGCAACGGATAGGAAGAAATTAAAAGCGTAGAAGAAAATAGGATAGACCCGCGGCAGAATGCGTCGTGGAAGCACCTTCATCTGTACTCATAATAAAACATTTATTAGCTAAGATCTATCCATTGTATGTTTTTTTGTAATGTATAAGAGCGGAGCATACGTTGTTTATATAAATCCATCTATCTATCTATCGATTGGCAGATCCTGCTTGGACAAGAGTAGTAAGATAAATGTGTTTAATTTTTCCCATTATCAACTTTTTCTCTTTCACTTTAGCGAGGAATTTTACCAATTGGGGATCTAACGATTACAGAAATGTAGTAAAACAAAATACCCGTTGCGTTCTCGATCAGTTTAAAATATGTGATTAGACTGATTACTGCCCGACATCAGGCTGTATTTGCTTGTGGAATTTTCGAGACCACAAAAATGGTGATTAAAATGCAAAACTAGGCGAGTACAAACACATATGAAATTACAAAATTTCATAAGGAAGGCCGAGTCCGCTAACCAAAATGTTCCTTTCTTCAAGCTGTCTGTTTTAATGTTGGTTTTATTGTGATCCATATTCTGAATTTTTATATAGTTATGATTATGTCATTCTGATAGGAGAAAAGTTAAAAGGACAGACAAGCAAAGGTTTATCAAGTCTCCGCATAAGTTCATTATTGTAAACCAGGTCACGAAGTTAATAACAGCTACGAGATATGGTGAGAAAAAATGCAAATAAAAACAAGTAAAAATATTATGGTCGGTCAGGGCCGAACTGTGAATACTACACACTACTTCGGCTAATGCAATTGTTCGTCTCTGTTCGTGATAAAATACCAGAAAATGTATCTTTTTTTTTTTGTGTAAAGGCGTGGAGCTCCTTAGATGGGAATGGCCCCAAGAGCGCATTCGCATGATCCAAAATTAGCGAAATTAAGTTTTTTCTTCGCTCATTTTCGTGTTAAAAAGAAACAAAAAATTGAACTTTTTTGCCTTTCCTGAGAACCCTTTTATGGGTTGAGTGATCTATGTGCTCCAACTTTGGCACACTTAATTATTATGTTAAATTATTGATATGAAACAAATTTCATCACAAAATACTAAAAATTCAAGCGGTGTACAAATCTGGTGCAAGGGTTTTAAATAACTGAGCAAGCTTTGTAAGAACAATATTTTAACATTTTTGTGCGTCCTTACGCGATTCTAGCTTTTTATCTTCATAGCCGCGACAGAAACAGCTGCCAGGCAGAACTTGGCCGCACTTAAACGGATGGGTGGCGCACTGGGCTAAGATCTTTATCCTGATCAAGAATGTATATATTTACTAACTTTTTTAAAGCGCATTGTAGGGAAGAATCAATCGATTACAATACTATCTCACGTTTGTGGTTGGAAAGGAAAGGAAGGTTTATATCTATTGCATTGTATTGGACAGTGTTATATCGTTGAATCCATCGAAGAAGTTTTCTTACGACACGTTTAGTTGAATCGAAATGCATTAACTGACTCAGAATCTTATAGCGTTTAATAATTTTAATGGGACCCATGGAGGATATTTGTTGTAAAGTTGCATATGAAATGAGTAAATAAATATAAATTGTGGTTCGAGGATAACATATACATATAAAGAAATAAATAAAAACTCATTGGAATATATATATATATAATGTGCATATATATGCAAAAATATAATATCCAAACTGTCAGTGATTTCGTTATCTAAGAGAATCATTTCCAGAAATTTTATTAAAACTTTTTGCAACAGATCAAATAATTGCCTCTGTGGTCTTTTGTAATTGTAATTAAGCAAACAAAGTAAATTAAAAAAACTTTGCCGATATCTATTAATAACGCAATTTAATTATGTGACTCTTTTTGTTTGATATCGAATATTTACTATATACTTATATTCTTTTTACTTGCTATGTTGTTTTTGTTGTTATTTTATTGTAATAAACACTCGAACGGTTTAATTAATTTGTTATTATCGCGATGTTAATTATATGATGATGACAACAACATATATGGTTTTTACTTTTTCAAAAGGTCGTGCGGTTTTTGTTTTTCTTTTTTTTTCAAAGTCCATGAAAAAATGGTTTTTAAACATTTTTACATGAATGGAATAAAGAAAGACGTCGATGTTATTGGTTTACGTACACCTTTGAAGTGTTCCCTTCCTCTTTCTCTCTTTCTCTCTCTCTCTCTCTCTCTCTGCCTTCTATCTTATCTAGCCGTACGTAAAATTTTGCCAACATCTTGAGGTAATAAAATACATATGCTTAAGTGCGTCAAAGGCTATAGCCCACGTGTTTCAATATAGCTTGTGTACAGAAAGATAAATGCCAGAGAATATACACATCAGTCAGTGTACACACCGGTATATGCTTTATATATCAAAAGGAAAGGAGAATGCGTACGTTAAAGATTCCATATAACGAGCAAAGAGCAGTGAGTGCTGCGGAAACTGTAATTTAATTATTAACAAGTAAACAGGTAAATATGTACATGTACATATACATATATATATATATATATATATATATATATATATATATATATATGATGGTAAACGTACACGCATATATAACTCAGATATGCTTACACATATTATATATTGAAATGTAATAATTAAGGTTGTGTGCTTTATAAAAGCGATACTCTTCTACGATTGGTAGGCGAAAGTAAAGTAAATTTGAATTAATTGAATTAAAAAAAGAAGAACGAAAGAAGAAACGAAGAGTTAAAAGATACTAAATTTATATTGCAGCCAAAGTTCAATTATTGCACATGTTTTCTAATAAATCGTACGGTTAATGCATGCAATTAATGCAATAGTGAAGATATGAATGTCGTATGACTGTTGTGAAAATATGTAAAATGTGAATGAGTATAAAAAGCATAACCTTTTACTAAAATGATTTCCGGTGAAGAAGTACACATTTCAATTCATGTACATATTTACATATGACTTTGCGCGCTTAATTTGTATATTTTTGTATATTTTTTTATATTATAGAATATATGAAATGTACGGGGCGTATACGTTACGTTAAAGAGAAACTAGCCGCTGTTCGGATGTAGGTGAATAATATTTATAAAGCTGATGGGTATTCGAAATTCGTTCTAAAGTGAATATGAGTTTCTTGTTGGTTTTTATTACATTTTGAATGACCAACCGACCTTATGAATAATTTATTTAATTTTTTTTTCCACTTTTTTTTTTTTTACCTTATCTATAACTGCTGCGGTTAGTTTTTATGTAAATTTTATTTATTTATCTTTTTTTTTTTTTTTTTTCTATCAACTAATCTATGCATATAAAAAGTAATTTGTATTTACAGCCGACATTTTTACTAACATATGCAACAAACGCGTACAAGCAGAGACTGTATGATTCTAAATAAATAAAAATCTGCTTAAATGGCACTAAATAATTTATTAATTGAGAAACACACATCTAGTTGTTTTAGATTGAAATCTGCTTTCATAAACAAGCATGCATGTCTCTATGTACGTATATACATATGTTTTTATACTTATGAATAATAATTGAAATGTTTTATTATATATTTATTTATTTATTTATTTATTTATTTATTTATTTAAATCTTAGTTTATAATGTTTTTCCATATTAAAATGAATCGTTGATCAACTGTACAAGTACATAGTTAAGTCGTTTATGTAAAGACGTAATCATTTGCTCGACTAAGCAAGCAAGAGTCTCTCGATACTTTCTTTAACTAGACACTTATAAATTTAACATAGTGATGACTTATCACTGCAATTGACGTTTTTTACTATTGCACTTAATTTCTATTAATTTCATAATTTTGTGTATTTATTGTAGAGAACACATTCAAAATGGTCATACCTTTAATATACAATACATAGAAAAATATGACGAAATTTCTTAAGGGTTTAATAAAAAAAAAAAAAAACGGACCTTAATTGTCCAATTATCACGATATCGCCCGCATGAACGTCTCTTGTTTGTCATTACGAAATAGACAGCGCAAATGTAACGTACATGCTCCTACCACAGGCGTGATTTGCTGACAACCATATCAACAATAATAAGCGAAAAACTTGTCACTTTATTATTTATGAATTTATGAAAATCAACGAAATACTCTTTGCAACTTTTGCACTTACGTCTGCAAGAGCAGGGGACAGTGAATTTACAATTGTATCTTATGGCTACAGCAAGTTTTACGAGCAGGTTCATGTTAGACTATGGGGTTTTTTGAGTAAACGCAAATACATCCACTTCTTTGCACGTGGTTACTAAGCCAGGCACAGACTGGAAGTTATTTACGGAATTTCGACAAATTTTCAAACAAAACTACATATCCGATTGACACCCTCCCCTTTTTATAATAAACTAATCGCGGGCGTTACACGATTGCAATTTGTTATTCAAAACTACCGCCTTAAGCTGCTTTGGCTCTTACGAGTTTTATAAATCACTTTCGGCTTAAAGAACGAATGCTTTCAATACTTGATAGATGAAAATTTTCTCGTACTAGAGTTAGTTTTCGTTTACATCGATGATGTACTGATTGCATTGCGAGATCGCAAAGAACGAAATTCGTAATATTTTCGAAGAATTCTGAATTGGTCCCGTTGTTGCGATTTGCAGTTGTTGCAGTTTTCATATATTCCATCAGGTCTTACACAAGCAATAGTTTAGATAATAAGGTTCCGTAGAAGACCTCAAATGATTATGAATCATTGTCGATTCTTGCCCATGCTTAATTTATGCCGTCGCTTGATTGCTTGATTGAGACTCACGTGCGCAAAGCATTTTAAATGATTACATAAAACGTGCATTTGAACTTGTGATTTTGCAGAATCGTTAATAAAATGCAAGCAAGCGAGAGGACACTAATGCAATTCTTTTATCTGTTACGCTGAAGATGCTAAGTTTACTCGCAAGATCGTTCTAGTTGATCTTCCCGTGGAAGCTACCAAGTTGTAATGTTCTTTGCATCTATTGGTCTCCTCTTCCGATTGTTAAGTGCTAGTAAGCGAAAGTGAAGAGAGCGCTTTTGCCACACAGTTCTCGCCATGTCGATATTCATCTTATATAAAGATCATAAATCTTGGACTTACGCGCTTAATCAAAATACATATCAAGCTTCGCTACGTAAGTAAATTTTCTTAAATTACGAAGATTTGGACGAATACCTATGGCTGTCAAGATTGCAAGCAATTTAATCGTTTGATAATTTTCAACTTTCCAAAGCGTAACACTTTCGAAGAGTGCCTTCCTTTCGACATATCACAGCGTTTATATGGGTCCATTTGACCGTTCCATTGATCATCCAAAGATTGTGAACGCTAATCGAAATATTACAAGTCTTGCCAAAAACACGAGTGGCTCGGTACATGTTAACCTTTGTTTGTTGTGTTCGGTACATTTTGTAAATCAGAGGGCGTCCTCCTCAATGCCAAGGATCGGCTTAAAGTTTTATTGTCATGGCTGCACAAGCACATATCTGAAACTTGGTGTACGTGTTCTCAGTTGAAGTCTACAGATCAAGCTTAAAATTGTTTTCTACGCATTCGTAAATGCTTTGTGTCTTAAATTGTTGTCTTTTATATAAATGTATACGTTGCAGGATATTAATTATTTATACATCACACATATTTTGAGCGATTTATAATAAAGTATTATTCGAACAATCGCACTAACAATTAAAAGGTAATAATAGTCTGTCAGCGCCCAGAAAATCAATCACGCAAAATGTCAATGCAAATTTACTCGCAAATGGTTATTATTTCAATTTTCGATAGTATTTGCATTTTCTCTTCGTTTTGAATAATGAATGATAAACAACTATTGATTGTAAAGAAATCAACAAAAGCAAAGCTGGTACTTTGTACACAACTTGGAGCTGCATGACAGTAATTTGAAAAAAAAAAAAAAAAAAAAAAAAAAAGAATTGCTTAAAAAAGTGGCTTCTTGAAAAAAAAAAACAAAAGAAAACATAACAGAGAGGATATCCGGGACACTGTACTGATAAAATTTACTGTAAACTGTGATATCATTTATGTATATCTGTATGCAAATATGTCCTTTTTTGCCCAGAATGTTAAATTTTGGTAGAGTAACCAAACGTAACCAACGCATTTTAGCGTACATATGCTTCTTATGAATAAAAATATATTTAAAAAAAAATCTTTAATATACGTGAAGTATGCGAAAGAGGAAGAAGAGGGCATGCACTAAAGCGACTGTTTTTTCCCCTTTAAATCTCGAGATTACTTATCAATTTTTCATAATTTATACGCATTTTCCATTTTTGTTTTATTTCGCTTTCCTTATAATGCATTTGTCTTTAAACACTTATTTGTATCAAGAATCTTTGTGCTTCATAAGTAAATAAAACAAAACAGTACATAGGAGTTTGTTTGCGAGCGCGTCTATATATAACTAACTAAAACCGCAAACTCTAAATACTTCAGTTTACAGCCACAAAATACACTGTGTGCTGCATGACATGTATGTATGTGCACGATGAATATGCTATAAAATATATTGTTTGTATCTATAAAGTTTCTTCCCGACCGCCATACACAATTCCTTCTTTATGCTTTTGCGTTTATTTACTTAGTGAAAACCGTTACTAAATAAATAAAATTCAAAACCAAAGCATGGCAGTTACATTTAAGCAGAATGAATGAAGTTTTCTTTTTTTCCGCAGTGGATACTTGTTTTTTTTACTAGATTTCATAGAGACACTAGCACTACATAGAAAAACGTTACTCTGGAGAATTTCAAAATAAACACACACACACACACATATATATATATATATACACTAACACGTGAACGCACACAACTAGCAGACAACTTAGCTTTTAAATGACAAATTTATCTAAAAGATTTTAACTATTGTAATAATGCGAAATGGATTTTTTCTTTCTCTTTCTCTTTCTCTTTCTCCTTTTCCTTTTTTTTTTTTTTTTTGCATTGGTTGTTCGTTTTCTCTCTTACGCTTCGGTTTCATCTTTTCTTTCATTTTTCCGTTATTTAGTTATTTAAAGCAGAAAAATCTCTCTATTAGTTAAATAAATAAACAGAGAACAGTTGACTTTAGATATAAGGGTTTTATGTGCTTTTGAATTTTAAAAAAAGCAAAAAAAAAAAAACGCGTAAAACTATTTAATCTAAAGTTGGCATTGATAAGTTTCGTAAGATGGGAGCAATATAAAAAGACGAAGGGATTAAGTTCTGCTTGAACAAAGAATAACAGAGTAATCATAACTCTTCATACCCATGTAGCTATGTATGCATACAAAAACCTTGATTATTTATATTCATATTCATATTTTTCACTTTATTTAATTTACTTTACCAAGGTTGAGGTGAACTAAACTTTGGTTACGATATCCTTTTTTTAATACGTGAGCCATGTTATCTTACTTTTCTTTCTTTTTTTTCAAGTTCCCATTGAAATGTAGTGAAAAGCCGAAAGTACACCGTAACCGAATATGTGACTGACTCTTGATGTCTTACTATCTCAGCGAAATATATAATAGCTACAATATCGAATCACTGGCGTTACATTTTAATCATAGGTTCCGTCAATTTATTTACTTTTCAGATGAGATTTGCAAGAAAGAAGAGTTTCGATAAATCGAATTTATTGCGCATTAAAGATATCGCCCCAATCTTTCGCTGCATGCTGGTAGTAGCATTAGCATTGAGCAGGCATGCGACAAGTGAAAGCAGTCTGTCTCTTGGCATATTGAAGCTTCTAATTTGATAGCCATGCTTGTGGCTACCCTGTGATTTTGACGCTAACGTAAGAAATATACTAACAAGAGATCTCTCCTAAGTTTTGTGTTTTAAAGAGATTTATGGGGAAAAAAAAATAAAGAAAATCCGAGTTCCGGAAGAACTAATGTCCGCACATCATTGGGCTAGCAACATAGTGTCATATCAAGTAAACGATTTATGCTACTTCGAAGAAGAAGAAGCATCGAGTTTTTGAAAGAGTAAAAGAAAATTCTCTAATACAGTTAGAAGCGATACCTTCTCAAGCGTCGGTGTAACTATATTGAAAGCGATCAAAGTTTACTCTGGCGGCGACAAAATTGCATTAATCCACAATATGTTTGAATATTTATTTTAAAATAATATATGCCGTAACACTCTTAATTACTCCCTTTAGCTATTTTGAGATTTTTGCGATTTCAAAATGAACTTTTTATTATTATAATTTATTTGAACCAACAAAACGAAACAAAATAAATTCTATAACTAGGCCAAAAAACGGATGAGTGCTAGCAACTAAAACTAGCGCTTCTTCTAGTTCTCTCAGAGTAAGTTCCACACGCTTTTTTAGTGCGCGCTCTGTGGAATCTGATATACGAAGCGCATCTATAAGCGTATCTATAAGTTATGAAACGGATGACGAAATTAATTCTCTACCTCGCTTAGGTAGCGGGTATATAAGCAAAGCAAAACAAAAAAAAAACAAACAACCTAAAAATGGAGTTTTCAATAAATGTCATTTCATATAGAAAAAAGGACAAAAAAAAAAAAGGCACCCACCTGCACTCGTAAGCAGACATGTACACAAATTTGTGAAAGCTAATTTATTTTCATGTTTTTTTTTTTTTTGTGAGTATGTAGCTGCTGCTGAATGTGAAATGAAAAAGTTCAGAGAAATACTAAATAACGACATAACAATCACCGGAGGATATGCGAGTTTCATCATTTTACGTGTAACGGCTAAAAATATTCTTTGAAAATTCAAAAATATAAGCACAATAACTTGAATAGCTGAGGCGATCTTGTCGTGGCCAGCGAAATTGCTAGTGTTTCAAAATCACAATGGAATAAAGAGAGAAAAAAATATTTTACATAGGGTGCAAACATTGTGAAACTAAGTAAACAGTGAATAAAAAAGGGGATAAAAAACTATGAAGCTTTTTGCTTTCATTTCACTGGTGATGGGAAAACCAAATCGATAGCAATTCTTAAATTTCCTAATATCTTTTATGTTCAGAAGCTTAACTGGTCCACTGTGTATCACGAACATATAAGCGATTACAACGTTTAAGCTGAACTTTTCAAAGCAAAAAAAGCAAACAGAAATCTAGCTCATGTCAAAAGATTCGGTACAAACCAAATTCAACCTTTCTCTAGTTACACTATTCATAGGTTGTCGGTGACAATATGTTTTTTACTGTTTGCCTTCACTTTACACTTCAGTCCATTTGTATTGAGTAGCAGCACGTAAAGACATAGAGAGCAGGCGACGTTACAGATGAAGAAGTAAGAAAAGAATGTATATTCAGTTTAATCTGAATTTGGCCTCATCGTCCATTGTATTACGTATGCAAAAGTTAATACTTTTTGTTTTAATTCAGAAACAAGTGTTTGCTAACAGCTGTACTAACATATGAACTTTAGAAAATAAATATAACTGAGAAATATTTAAAAACATTGTAGCTGGCCACGGTCGACGATTAAATGCTCTAAATCCCTTCACTTAATAGAGTTATTTACAAATCGTTATTTAGGAGAAAGGATTGGAAAAGTGTTCCGATCCGAACCATTTTCAGCTGCGTACATGCACGTACATGAGCAGGCATTCGACAGACAGATGGACAGGAAGGCCAGACAATCATTGTTAATAATAAAAAAGGACGTCTACCTCAAGCTCGTCTGGATGCTATAAACATCCCTACACGCGGTGGAGAGCATAAAAATATTTGCATAACACAAGTTCTTATATGTGATTCCCATCCCATTAAAAGTAATTGTTTACTTTGCGAAGAGGCAGTTTGCGTGTAATCTCTTATGCTTTTTAGGGAATTTAAACTTTTTTAAAGTTTACCGATGAGAAGGAGAAAAAGTCGTTGCAATTTTCATCAACCGTCGGGCAAAGGTCCATTTATTGTTCCAATTTTCGTAAGTTTGACTATGAAATGAAGTTTGTGAGAAAAGCCAGCAATCTAAAGCTTCCGAATATATACCAGTTCACCCCGGGGCTTGGTACGACCATTAACTTGCTGTGGTCGGCGTGGTTGCCTCAGTCTTCTGGTTCGTACTCTCACGTATTCTCACTCTGTCAATAATGAAAATAGCTCCTAACCTAAATAGCTTGAGGAATATCTTTATTCCAATATATATTTTTTTTGCGTGACATCTCCGCGGCTTGTCTCCCTGAAAATTTTCTTAATCCTCATCATTCATCAAAGCTGAAACCACGGTACCGCAAGTATAAAGCCACAAACACGAAGCTACAACTGCGAAACAACAACTACAACACTGCGAATGTAAAGTTACAAACACAAAACTGCATAACTACAACTACAAACACACAACGCCACGCCGCCACACCACGTTGTTGTCGTTATCGCAGTCTCTGCAGACGTCGCAGTCGCTGCTTCAGTCGGAAATAAGAATAGAAACAGAAATAAGAGTAGAAGATAGAAATAGAACTAGGAATAGAAATGAAAGAATAGACGTCGCTGCCAACGGCCACTGGCTGGCTGCGCTACGACAGCGCTGTCTTTGAGGTAATCATCGATATAAGAGTAATAGGTGCTTGCACGTCTTTCGATCAGCCACATCTGTTGCATGCAAGCACCTAATATATCAGGTTTCGTAACTATTATTGGCAAGTGTGGGGACAACGCAGGTCAATGCAAGCATTCATACAGTCTTGTTCGATATTAATTGGCTGCTATTAAATGTTTTACTTCTAGTATCTATGATGTATGTGAGACTTTAACTTTTAATCTTAATTTTTGTGATTGTTAGTATTCGAATAACAACCGACAGACAGACAAACCGATAGAAGGATAGTAGTGAATAGAATCATAGTCTTAGGTTCCTTCGGAATGTGTATTAAGTTATAAGGGTTTCTCGAGTGCCTTTCCGTGTTTTATTTACCTCTCGATGAAAAGTTTTAAAAAGAAAATGAATATAAATGAGTTACATATATAAACTACTAAGAAAATTATGTTCGGTCGTGACCGGATCTTATATACCCAAAAAGAAGTAAAATTTTATTTCAGCCGCATAAATAAGATTCATAAACACCCCAAAGTATATATTCTTGCCCCCAAAGTATATATTCAGCATTAAACTGTGAATCAATTTAAGGAGGTCTGTCTGTCCCACTGTGTAATGTCTTTTGTAAACATATTCTTGGCCACAAAAATAAAGCTACCGACATCAAATTAGGCAAAAGTATTGCAAGTTCTTGCACATTTGGTATTGAAAATGGGTCATTTCAGTCGAAGGACACGCCCACTGCACCAGGTAAACTAAGAGCACCTCTGTTTTTCAAAAGGAATAAAAAATTGGTTTTTTGCTCATTACTCATTAACCCACTGCAGTGGGTAAATCTACAAAAGTTTGAACGTATATTCTATGAAAAACTTTAGATTGCCACGCCTACTTAAGTTTATAGTGTGTCATAATTTAATTTTCTTTTCAAAACTTTTATAACGAACAGGAACAAGTTTCAAGCGAAAGTATATAAATTCTTGGTCAGTTGCAAATTTGGGCATGTCGGTCCGTTCATCTGTCCACTTGTACGTCTGCGCGCTGTGTAGTATTCGCGGTAAACATTCTTACCTCCCAAAAATAAGGACATCGAAGAACACGCTTAAAGCACGCCCACACGCGTACATAACAAAAAGAGTGAACACTTTTGGTATCCTCGCTTTTTGCCTGTTATTTATAAAGTACAAAACTGTTTTATTCTCAAAATAGATAAAATCAACCGCGTCCATCCAATATTGTAGGGTATGGAATGTAGTCTTTTTCTTCTTTTTTTAGGACCTCGGCGATGGGTATAAAAGGTTCGGTCACGACCGTATATAATTTTCTTCATTGTTATAATTTTGATTAAAATATCGTGGAGTAGAATATGCAAGTAGGCGTTATCTGCTGGCACACATAATCACAGTAGCAAACGTGTTAAATTGTCTTGAAAATTTTGAAAAAAAATTTTATTAGTAATTTGATGTTTACATGTTACAATTAAGGACTATAAAAAATGCTCTGTGAAAATATTGCCGATTGACGCTCTAACACGCCCGTGTATAATAAAACATTTTGTCATTTGTATAAATATACATTTGACTTAAGGCGAATATAGCTTTTTTCATGTTTTCGTTTTTTTTTTCCTTTTTTATAATTATAGATGTATTGTGCTTTTATTTTCTAATAAACGTTTTATATAGCGTTTTTACTAAAAGCATTTGTAATTGAATTTGCTGTCATCGCTTTAACATATTGTTCGTATGTTTGTATTTGTTTGCATCGACGATAGAATGTTGTGCATTAGACAGAGAAAGAGTGTGTGTGTGTGTGTGTGTGAGAGAGAGAGAGTGAGAGTTACATTTATATGTTTATGTATCATTTAAGTTTGTATGTTATAAGCTGTGTGTCTTAGATAAAATGTGTGTTGACAATGTCGTTAATCACATTTATTGATATTAATTGATTTACTGTTATAAACAAATATACTCGTGAATATACAAAATAGGTACATAATTATACACATTCACATATATATATATATATATAGTAAATAACATAAGCAGGAAATTATATTTTGTAACAATAATAACTGTATTTATTGCAGAAGCATGCGAACGCACTTAAGGAAAATGTGATATATTACGTGGGAAATATTTACCATATTCTCTGATTTAAATTTGTACAGATTTTTGTATTTAATCAATGCAACAATGTTTAAATGATTGCTAACTTTATTTAATGTATACAAATTTTTTTTTTAAATTATTAAATAAACTCAACATTCTGATTTTATTTATATTTGTAGCGTTCTTGCAGTTATATCAAGTTGTATCAATTCAAGTGGATTGACTGACTATACGGTATGGTTGCCTATATGGTGTTCGACGAATAAAAAGATATTGCATTATTTTATTATTTTCCTTTTATTGCATTCTGAACACTTCAGTTTATCGATATAGGCATGTCTCTGCATTACTGCAGAGATATATGCAAAAAAGTGAACTCTAAATGATTCATTCAATGATTTCGTCATGACTTGGAAGAACTTTTACTTATGTAAAGTTGATTTTAATGAAAACGGCTGTCTACTGGCTCACTCCCTCAGTTCAATAAGTGAGTCAGTTAGCATTCGTAGGGAATCTGCCCACTAGATTAGCAATGCAACCATAAATAGCCGTTGTATAGCAGTTTTCTTCGCGAATCGCAATCATTTTGCCATATTTTGCAATTTAGAAGGCTTTCATTTTGCGATTTTTTTTTTGTCGTTTTCTCGCTATTGCTAAACGTTTGACATTTGAAGTATTCTTTGTCCGAAGGAACTTTTTTTTCTTCTCTTTTTGAGAAAATTTATATTAATTTCTGTTACATAAGCTTTCCAGCTGTCGAGAGAATGGTGAAAAGTTATTTTGAAGTGGAATTTAATAGTTATTTTGAAGTGGATTTAAAAAGAGAAAAAATCAGGGCTTTTAAAATCACTTCATTACCAAATAACCAATCGTTACCTTGAAGGTGTTTCCAGCAGAGTTTTCAGCTTGCAAATATATTTTAAAATTCTTTGATGAACTGTTTCCTTACCAATTGATGAATGATTTTGGCGTAGTTACGAACATTTGCAAAAATATAAGAAGAACTTCGATTAGCTTTCATTTTCTATACGACAATCTATGGTCTTATATGGCATAGGTATGTATATGGTAATTAAAAGTATCAGCAGTTCTTGGTTTTTTACAACACGAGCTTCGATGCTATCAATAGACTGACAGAAAGGTTTTTTTGCCGGACTTTAAAGCGCTAGCACCACTACCATTGCGTCAGTTGCCCGCGGTGTCATTGTTAAATATTGAAGATATGTGTGCATATGACTGAAATGAAGCTCCTCAATACAAATATACTGCTAGAAATATGCGTAATCTACAGAAAGACTTGTTCATTGTGTAGAAAACGAAAATTCTCACAATGTTGGCAGAGTCACAAGGAGAAATAAAGATTTTCGGTACTGGCGAAAACTGGTGAAAATTGATGGATAAAAAAAAAAAGCGGAACATTTGAAGATCTTATAAGTAAAGCACTTGCTCCAGGCGGGAGCATGCGGGGAGCAGCCGATTAGATGTTTTGGGCGTTGGTTATCTGTAAATTGTGTTGCTAAATTTTTGTAAAGAGTAGCCCACGCTATTCCCAGTCCAACGATACGTACGTAACTTAAGGGGCCCGTGAACAAGAGAGCCCTATCTGACAGATGTCTGTGTGTCTGTGTGTGTTTTACGTCTGCACCTGGTATGAAACCTTAATCAGACGGGTTGCCTACAACCATTGGCAATCGAAAGTGAGTTGATTGACGACCCCTCAGGGAGAGAGACAATCCCCATTGAAGGGGGCCTCGCTACCCTGAAGTACCGCAATAGAAAATGGGTGTGGGCCAAATTCTCGCTTAGTGGTCTGCGTCGAGGCCTACCTAAGCACCTCTTCAAAAGCTTCCCTGCGAAAACTGTGGGGTAACCACAGCCACCACGAATACTCCCCGAAGGGCCGTACCCAGCAGTCAGGCAAGAAGACATTCTCTGGCATTCCGATGGGTAGTGTGCATCTTCCTGCCGGAGCAATCCAACTTTTGGGCGACCTGACCCCCGTGGACACCCTTTAACTTCTTGGCTTCTCGTTCAAACCAGAACTTACACCAAGCTATACAGCTTTGGGTGATCTCATACTGTACGCAGCCGGAGCCACACTTGCCTTTGGACTATCCACACGTCCCGGACGGCCAGTCCAAACTATCCTTTCTCAAGGGACAATGTATACATCACGCAATCTTAGAGCTGCTTCGTTTTTGTTTGCTTTATTTTCGCTTTGGGGTTATCTTATGACATTTGTTCCCGCTTCTTCTTTGCCGAGTTAAATTTTCCAAATCTACCGTTGAATGATGCTTTAGCAAAGGTTCGATAAAGTCTTGCTAATAAAGCTCCACTTACGTTAGAATTGCCGTCTGGATTGGAGGCATTTAAACCTCGCCTGAAGTGATTTGTGCCAGTATGGATACTTCATAATAATAATCCCGAGACAGTAATACACTAGTGAGAAGAAAATTTTAGCTTTGCTTTATAGTTTAACAATTAGGTATCAGTTCGTAGGATGCTTTGCCGTAAAAACTTTAACATAAAATCCTAATCGGTCAGGAAAAGGGAAAACATATTAGGCGAACGAAAAGATTGACCAATTGTCATCGACGTAAAAGTCGATAAGCGTCACATCTGACAACCGACTAATATATCTCCACTGGTTTAGAATGGATCAAACTATTTTTATTATTATCTTTATTTATACATGCTTTCCGAAAGGACGATTCCTTGAAAAACAAAGAAAGCAAATAAAATTGCTTTTCTCACAGTTTTTATAATTTAACGTAAATATTAAAAACAAAAAATAAGCAAATAAATAAAAATAGTAACATGCAAGCATTCTTAGATGAAAACGTTTGAATCTCTGCAAGCCAGTCAGCTTACTTTAGACTCTCTGATGGTGTACAACGCGTTTTAACAGTAAACACAAAAATGGTTACTAGGTCAGTTACACGGATTTGACGAAAACTCAACGAAACCTATACTCTCTCGTTTTGTTCTTTCTCCATCTCTCCATATTTCTTATGGCTTTGAATTGTACCGCTCTTTAGCTATTTTTATATAAAAAGTACTAAATTTTTGTTTACTCTCTCTCTTTTCGTCTCTCATTTAATTTTTATTTTTCAATTTGTGTGTGTATGCGTATGTGTCGTAGTATTGCGAAAAGATGTAATAGATTGGGTTGTAAATGTTTATACCCAACACATGCACTGCTTTATGGTAAACGTAACTTAGTAATGTATCAACTGTGATGATGAAACGTTCATTCACAAGGAATTTAAGATGGATGGATGGATGGATGGATGGATGGATGGATGGATGGATGGATGGATGGATGGATGGATGGAAGGAGTTTTGCTGCAAACTCACTCAATTGTTTGCATGCATATGTATGATTGTTTCTAAACAGCACTTTAACATTTAGCAGATATATAAATACATATATATATATATATATATATATATATATATATTTCGATACAAGTGTTACACGCATCGATTGTAATTGTGTTTAGTTTTCGTTTTTGTTTATTGACTTTTTTATGAAATTGATAAAAAATGATGCTGTTCTGTGAACTATTGAAGTTCGTATAGCAAAGTCTTCACAAAATGCACTCTCACCAAGAATGCATTTGCTTTAGAGGCCATATGCAATATAATATAAATTAATAAAACAAAATGAAATCATAAATATTTGATAGAATCGCATCTCAGTTCCAACCGGATAATTTACAGTTAGTAAATCCTATCAATTTTTTCTTTTCATTAAAAATACGCAAGAATTGCTTAAGGTTATGTTTACAATAACGAAGAGAAAAATATGAACAACAGAGCAATTTACATATATTGCGATAAAATTTGTACTTTGTATTTAAAATGCTTTTACCTTAAGGTAGTTAGCAAACTCATATACATATGTAAAATGAAAAATCTGAGGTAGAAAGTAAAGATACGGACGTTTATGGTTATTGTTTGAATGTTTTAATGTAAAGATGTCGACACCCAACGATTTCATATTCAATAAATCATAGCTGCAAGCATTTCATATAAATTTAATATATTTTTTTCCAAACTTATTTGATTTGAACTTATTTTATGCATTGTTTGACATGGCATTGTTATAGGCATTGCGTATCGAAATTTTATTTAATTTAATTAGCAACTTAAATATCAATTTCTATTGCATTTTCTCCTTATATATCATAAGCAGGAGCCACAAACATATAGTTTGCAATGTATGTGTCATCCCTATTAAATGCGCAAATATACTTAAAATGGGGTAAATTGTTTACGCTAAGCTGATTAGCATACGTTGTTTATCGGTTGAAATTGAAGTTAGTTAAAAGTGTTCTCTTTTTATTCATGTCCACAAACTTAGTCCACAGGATCGCCGACAACGAACAAAAATCTATATCATTGAACACTTTTTGAAGCTTATGGTGATGATGCTCCATCATATACCAATTGTCGGTTGTGGTTTCAACGGCTTAAAAATGGTGATTTTAATGTTAATGACAAAGCACAACCTTGTGGACCAAGACAGTTCCAAGACTTATTGGACGAAAATCCAGCCCAAGCTCTCAAAAACCTTTCGAACAGCTTAGCAGTGCATGAATCAACCCTTTCTATATGTTTACATTCGATCGGAAAGATCCAAAGAGAGGGAAAATGGCTTCCTCGTCATTTCGCTCGTTTCAGCATCGTGGCTTCATTGCTTGCCAGGCAAAAAAAGAGAAGAGTTTTCTGTGGTGTCGATGAAAAGTGAGTCTACTACGATTATCCCAAACCCAAAAAGTCACATCAACACCGAAGCGGATTATTAATGGCCATCAAGTTTTGTTGCGCATATGGTCGCATCAACAGGGTGCAGTCTATTACGACCTGCTGAAGTCACGTGAAACTGTTACTGTATTGTACCGTGAACACATTGAATGATATAATGCCGCAAAAAAGACTAGCAATAGTGGTTAACCGACGCAAAGTCGTCCTCTTGCATGACAGTGCTCGACCACACGTAGCAAGAGATACGCTGTTGCAGCTCGAATGGGAAGCTTTGCCGCTCCCAGCGTAGTCAGCAGACATGGAGCCTTCTCATTACCATTTTTTCAAATCGATGCAGCATGACTTGGCTGGCGCGTGGCTTCGAAATGTGGAAGAAGTGCGAAAATGAGTCGATCGTTCTGTCGACACGGTATCGCCATATTGCCAGAAAGATGGGAAAAAGCTATAGAAAATGATAGAAAACATACTGAGTAATATATCTCGTACTAATTTTTCTCGATAAGTGCCTAAAAATGATCAAAACACATGCAAGGACCTAGTAATTAGAAATCGAGGCCCCCATATTGATTGACTATTGATTGAACAATGTCGCGGATGCGTATTTCTTCTAAATATTGAGTTGAGTACCGTACACGCCCATATGGCAAGCTACCGTTATGAGAAATTTGGGAAATTGAATTAATGAAAAACGAAAATGAGTCGGATTGATTATTGCTTCATAAGACTGGTCTCTTTGTTTGTTTAAAAAAAAAGCAAGCGTAGGTTGAGTTGATCATTCCAACGAGTTTAAATGAACATTCGAACACTTGTGACCTCCCTGCATAGTATTATTGCTTCACCGTTCTTTGTATCTACAAAAATTGTTCAGGAAACCCTTTATTTTTAGGCTACTACTACGGCTTTCTCCCTTAAATCAAATAATATCTGGTTTTTTCTTTCATATGCTTTCATTTTATTCGTACACAAATGGAGTAATTTATAAAAACATATTTTTTTTTTGCTTTTTTTTACAAAAATTTAAATGCTTTATACGTTAGATGAAATGTTTCACGCGTTGTTTGAAACGCGAATAATTTTATGCTGATTGCATCTTTTACCGCTAAATAAAATATAATCACAATCGGGTATCATTCATATATCTGGATTAATATGGGCGATCGAAATTTTTCCAACCTTTATAGGGCGTAGAATAATATACAATTTTGTTACGCAACGAAGAAGGCGGAGTCGAGATGAAGTTGTTCTGCGGTTGTCCTCTTATCATCACATTCGAATTTTTATTATTCTATTTTGGTTTTTGTTTTTGCTTCTGTTTTTTGTTTTTTTCTACTAATTTTTGATAAGATAACTCCTAGATGACAACGAGTGAGATCAGCGATTGATTAATAAACTCATAAGGGTGCTTATCAAGGCAGTTAAAACACTGTTGCATATAGGCAACCGGTAAGAATGGGTAGTTAGTAGATTACCTAACGTATAGTTCGTGTGTACCAGTTAATAATCAATAAGAAATAGTACGCTCGACTAGCTCTACAATGCAACTGATAATTAGTCAAAGAATAGTCGAACGTGTTTGTATTAAATTGCGTGCTTGCATACAAAAACAACGATAGCAATCAATGCAGTATTTGAACTAACATATAATGGCGAATTTTAAATACTAAAAATTTGATTCAATTTAATTTTTAATATTTTTTGCTTGTTTTATTTTCGTTTTTTTTTTTTTTAATCACAGTGAAATAGCTCTTATATAATAATTTCCATAACACAAAGTATTGTAATATACAAATGTTATTATCATCTGCTGTCTCTAATTCTAGTCAAAATTTACGATTTTGTTCGGATAATCAAGGTTTTACTTTTACGCTTGTAAAGTCAAGAACTATACGATATTTCGTAAAGCAAATGAATTTTTTTAAGACCATCTGTTTGGCTGTTGGCTTATTAGCTCCATAACAAAAAAATCGGGATATTTTTTGCACATGGATGGCTTGCACCTGAAGTTCATAATAAAGGGAATAACGGCTTTCGTGCTTAATGCGTAATAATTTTGTCAATTCATTTGTTACAGGTTTACAACAACCAAGTCCATAATATCATCATCAAAAAAAAAAACGAAAGCGTAGAGATGAAAGAAAAAATCCATCAAAGTTCGTATCAGGGCGTATATAGTTTTTTTTTTCCGGTAGCATACTTTCACTTTAAATCCAGCTTAAATTTGGGAAATAATATAATCGTAATGAGTGCTTTTTTTTTAATACCCTCATTATTAACAACTTTTTAAATATTTCATATAAAAATTCTTAGCAGCGAAGAAAAAGCTAATTTTTATTGAAGCGAATATATTTATCAAACTCTTGCTTCGAGCTAGTGTTATGTATATGAATAATGATTGTTACAATCATTCACAATTTAGTTGATGTTTATTACATGAGTACGTATGCACATCTAAACCAATTTTCATCCACCCAGACGTCCTGTTTATCTATGGTATATGGGAGCATTTGTCGCATTTCATAAACTTATATAAATATACTACAGTTAGACATAGATGCATACACTAGCAGACGTTTAAGCAATGCATCGGTGCAAAATGTTGTTGAATTCATTATGAAAATCACAAGTTTATGGATTTAACAACGTTTGCCAAAATAAATTTAGATTTACGTTTGAATTTTTGTTTTATATATATATATATATATATATATTATCATATATATGTTTGTGATTTTGTGAGCACGTCTGTGCCTGTTTAACAGACTAAATGCTTGCTTGCCTGCCTGCTGCTATTTTCCCACTATCACTTTTTTCTCACTCTTCCTTGGTTTATCCTACATGTTTGTCTAACTTTGTCTGATTTTGGCTTTATGCCTGCTTATTTTAGTGTTTGTTATAGGTTTGCAGGCTGGATGGCTGAATGGCTGGTTGGCTGGTTGGTTGGTTGGTTAGTTGGTTGCTTGCTTGCTTGCTTGCTTGCTTGCTTGTCTATCTGTCTTATTGTCTGCCTATCCGTTTGTCTGTCTGCACATTTGTCCGCCTCACTAAATATCTATCTATCTGCCTATTGATGTTGTGCCTATTTGGTTACATGATGATATGCATTTATTACTTACATTTTATGCATTATGTATATGCTCTAATACAAAACAACAATGATACAATCACAGAAAGTTACACATATGTTCATTTATACACATATGTAAGTATACTCACTGGAAAGATATGTCATGAATTTAAATGATACTTTTGGAGTAGTGAAAATTGTATTAAATTTAATTAAAGCCCATATTGCTTCCATATAGCTTTTTCTCCATCTCTCTGTCTCTCTCTCTCTCTCTCTCTCTCTCTCTCTCGTACGCTTTCACTAAATTCGAATGTTCATTCAATTCACAATTTCTTATATCTATATGCATAATATGTATATGTTTTGTGCATTTATTTACATGCTTATGTAACTATATATATATATACATATACATATATACATATCATATATATCATATGTGCCGTGTTTGATTTATGTCGTTGCAATGATATGTTTATGAAAAATTTTAATATGTTTTCAAACAAAATAATGTCGTTACATATACATGCATGCGTATGTTTATATGTGAGAAGATGTTTATTTATACAATTGTTTGGATTTCAATTTTCGCAGCGTCTCTCCTTTATTTTATTAACTAATTTTTTTGTAGTAAGTAAATGGTATTTATTTTTTAAAAAAATATTTTATATATGCAGTGAAAGAGTCTCACCAAAGTATCTTCATCGGCGACACTATATTGAATTTCGAAGTTTTAGATCATTTTCTCTTCTACTCATTTCCCTTCTACTTTAATCCTTCAAAAGAGAATTCCGCTGATCTTCACTTGGCGTTTTGTTAATACAATTAATTGAATTGAATCGATCGATGTCTTCATTAAGTACGAATCATTTTATGCCCTTGGATTTATTAAATAAAAACTAAATAATTGTTCTTAAGATCTATAGTTCAGCTCGATATGCATTTTCCCCCAAGTTTTTCTATTCAAAAAAGGAATATTCTGATCTGAAGTCATTAGATCACCAAGCAATTTACATAATAGTTTTACGGACTATGAGTTGATTACCTTAATTACTTAACTATAATAAAAAAATATAAAATGAGTAAAAAGTAAAAAAGGGGAAGAATATTGAATGCGCTCCTCGCATTCACGAAGTATATAAAACGTTGAGGACATTTCATTAAGTGAAAGACTGTTCGCTTTTAGTATATTTTACGGTATATGTTAGTCTATTTTACATATATTTACATATGTTTTGTGCATAAAATAAACGTGAAGTTATCCCAACGTGTGTAGGCCAACGGTTTGTCTTTGCCAGACGGTAAACTGCTTTCATATCTTCGCTAAGATATATTTTGCAACCGAGCAATTGGATGAAACTAGACATGTACTCACAAATCAAAAACGAGATCACCCATTATATGAAAAAAATACAAAATATTATTACTAGTCATCATGCTTGTATATATAGTTGAAGCTGTAGTTGGAACTACAATATACTAAATGTGTTATAAAAAACTTTATAGAAATACGTTCAAGACTTTTGATATGCTTTGAAAGCAATTATAAGCTAACAGAAAAGCCAAATTTACAAAAACATAAGTTTGACACCCTTAAAAGTAGTCCTTTTCGCCCGGAATACATATATATTCCACATAGACGTTCGGAAAAACGGGTGCTAACAATAGACAGAAGTTTGAACAACAACTTCTTGGCTCCTTCTTTTGAGCTGAAAATTAGCAAAAACGTATTTACACTTCCAATACATAGTGTAGTGCATAATTTACAACATATGGCAACGTAGACTGTCCTTCAATGACTTTACGTTTCTACTCATCTCCTGTCGAAATTAAGCTCGTACGGTTGAATTATGTTTGTTAGGAGAGCGTAGGTTTCATTTGCAATCCTTAGGAAAACTATTTACGCATTTCATTTTCAGGAACTTGTATTCTTTGGGAATATTACGATTCCACGCTCTTGACTCGACTAACTTTGCCTAACTTTGCGCAAATATTCTGTTTTTATAGCCTTTTACAGTATCTAACCTCATTGTGACATTTTTTTGTGTTAATCGCTTTTGCCGCGATATATTCAGCGAATTAACGATTTGTTAACCTCTTCGATAATCGCCAGCTGCTTGTGATAGGTATACCGACAAAAATGGGTATTTTTGCAATTTGATTTCCTAGGAAATCGACAAATTTGCATGCAAACTCGAATCATCAAGTGTGTGATTTTCGTGACAATACTATATTTTGTATATGCAAAATACTTTACTACATAGTACGCCTCCGCCGTACGACTACAAACCACAAAAAAAAAAAACACACACACACACACACACAACATACCGACTATAAAACGATAATTATAGAAATACAGCCAAAGACTCGCAGCTACATATCCACGATAACAGGAAGCGCAACTACAAACGAGAAAGGAAAAAGTTTGTGTTACTGCAACACAACCACGGGACCACAGGCACAATGCAGCGAAAAGAATACAAGCGAACAGCAATAGTGGAAAAGTAAGAATCATAAAACGACAGCATAGAAAATTATCCGCCCTCTGTCGGGCACTTCCCGGACAAGCATCTCCATTTACCTTTCAGGTACTTACTGGGTCCAGAGTTGGACAGTCGGACGATAATCGAATCAGGTTTCTCCGAAATCGTTTAATTTTCTTTAACTTATATCAGAATTTCGGAATACAGAAATATTACGTAATATATCTAATATTTCATACGTACAAGTTGTTTTCATGATAATGGCGACAAGATATTGCAATAAAAGGAAGGAGAGTTTTGGATGTTCTTGTAAATTCCCTTACGACACTTCATAATCTGGTCTATGTTCAAGTTTTCGAAATTTTTCAAAACGTATTTTTTACATTTTAATCTTGCAAAAAGTAGGCGTGATGTTTAGGCACAATAGTTTATTTATTTATCTCCTTTGGTTTTCGCTTTTGTGATCGCATTATAAGGTTTAATTCGTTATTTAATTTAGATTAGATGTCTAGCTTCTAACTTTATTTAATTTTTATATTTATTTTATGCATTTTTCTTCTTTTAATGATAAAGTGTAGTTTAGCAGAGGCATAAACCTAAAAGAATGTCTGGTAACTTGTTTGGCTACCTTCACTTTGATTACATATGAAAGGAAAGCAGTGTAGATAGCTGTAGCTGTTCATAGGAAAGGCCTTGAGGACATCTTTGATAGCAAGTGCTGTTTTCAGTTATAATATCTAATTATAAGAAAATATTTACACACGCATTTATGTATGCACTTATATATGTATGCACGTATGTATATATTTATTTACGTGTGCATGTGTGCATTCATATATCCAGACATTTATTAACAATACAGAACATTTTGTTTGCTATTCAAAATTTTGATCTATTATATATATATATATATATATATATATATATATATGTCGTGCATCTCTATTTACATTCAGTGTAAGTACGTGCAGAAGAAAAATGATAACAAATGTCATTTGAAGGTTGGACTTAAACGATGGAGGCTGTAATAACTTGAAGGCGGGACTGGGGTAAGTCTGAAGTAAATTTTATTTATAGCTCAATTAAATATTAAGATATTTATACCATCTACGACCATGTATTCATTATGCTGGTATTTTAAATATTTCACTTGTTTCTGTCGTAATTCAGAAAAAGATTTATGATTTTGCGCTGTGGTGGCTGAGAGTCCGAATCACTTGTTATGTTAAGAAGTTAAAATCGTTGTTTCTCTCTTCTCTTTGCAAATTTATCAAACTAAACTACAAGATTGGAATGATTACTGTCCGTGCAATTTATAAGCTAGGCTATACTATAAAGTTACTATTACTCGATTTATCGAGCTATTGTTCAGTTGAAAAAATAATGCATGACCAAAGACGAAATAAACAAACAAAAAGTCATGCACAATATAAGGCGAATTGTTTGATACGCACTACATTCGTTATATTTGCCAACCATAGATCTGAGTTGGAAGGCCATCAATACTTTTCATTGCTGAGAATGTTATTTTAATGAATCATTTTATATTTGCTTTTTTTTTTTTTTTTTTTTTTTTCGTTTTAAGTTTTTGTGACTCACAAGCCAATATAACTGAGCTACACCAGTCAGTCAGTTGCATAAGTGTGTAAGAGTGAATATTATATCTAATATGTTGCATAGGTTAGAAGAATATCGAGACGAAACCTAATCATAGTTAGCGATAATTCGCGTTAAATATTTATGAGCGATGTTAATAGTAAAGTAATTTCATTGAAAGTTTCAATCTACCTAAGAATGTATTCTCCATGTTGCTTCAATTGGAAGCATTGAAATATACTTTTAGATGTAACATTAGGAATGACAAATGTATTAGATTCTCTGGTTAGGGGCATGAAAACTAATTAAATTTGTACGCAATGTTATATTTGCACAAACAAAGCTTATAAATTAATTTTTAATTTAATAAAGGATTTTTACAAACAAATCAATTATGTTTTATTTAATTGTTTTTTACTTTTTCTCTTTTTTGTTAAAAACATAACAGAAACCAAAAACCATAATTAAAACATTTGTTAAAGACAAACAATAGATTTATTTGAAAAAAAAAAAAAAAAAAAAAAAAAAAAATGGAATGATCATGTGAAAAAATTAAATTAGGTTTATAACGAATCTTAGACACGCAACATCCAAAATAAATTATTGATTACACACGCGCCATGGATGTTTTACCTGTTAGTTTGTGTTTCATGTTTTTTTTAAATTTGTTCAGATATTTTGGAATCTGGAGTCTTTTTTTTGCAATCGCTATTTCAATGTTTTAATATTATGGACGCCTTCGCGAACAAATCAGTCGAATCCTTTTTTTCTGTACAGATAAACTAACAGTGCCAAGTGTGTTTCTTCACCACATCTGTCTAACTTAGATATTTTGATTAAAATGCACACACACACAGATAGACAGTTAGAGATGATGATACAAGTAGGCGTAGGGGCAAATTAACGACTCGATGAAGACGAACTCAACAAAATTTGGTCGCATGAGAATTTCACTTACAACCCCTATCCGTGCCGTGATGTTTATTTCTAAATGGATTGATGAAGTTAGAATACTACTTTAATACGGCGTCGGTAGACGTATAAATGTTGTTTCCAAACGAACAAAAAGGCCTAGAGGGGAATAAGAGAAAATAAATAAATTCAAATAAAAAACAATTTCGATAAAATTGTTTACTACTACCTCTCATTGCCTTGATCTACATTTAGGATTATTGACCACAATGTTTAACTGGCTTTATCTGTGAATTCAAAACGTAACTAATGAAATATAACATAGTAGTACCGCAATAGTGTACCAGTAGTTTAAGACCACTATTTGCTGATTACATTTCAACTTTATTGAGTTTAGAATATAAAAGTTACATGGCTCGAGTGTGATAGTTCCGATGGTGTCCGGTTTCGATACACACGGAGCTTATAACTACAAATGCTTACCAAAGATTTCACCTCATTTGACCCGCGATTAAATGACTGTCACGCATTGGCGCATTGGCGCATTGGTGTACTTCTCCTGCTCGACTAGTCTTCGACAAAGGCAATTGAATTCTCTTGCGGGCTTTGTCACACTTTTGGTTTGCCTTTTGAAACAACATATCGAGGTATCGAGTTTTATAAAGCCTACAAAATACACACAGAATCACAAGTTAAACGCAAAATTATATATAATATAATTCGACTTGAATTTTGATAAAAAGTTTAGATAATGGCGAATACTTTTTACTAAAGGTTGTTGAAGATCGATTAAACAATAAGTTTTCATAGTTTAAAAGCTCAGGGAGAGCTGGAAGGCATATCGCGATCCGAGACTTTGAAGGAAGCAAACTATACCAAGTGCATGTTTGCCTATTTTTATACTCTACACCACAATGGCATGTTAAGTTTATGTGGATGTATACAACAATCAGACTGACATTAGGTAGGACTATGTTTTATTATGCCGATCTATTTAGGCTAACCTTCTGGACCGTCGTAAACTTGTCTGTTCTCTTATGTCCAATCTAAAGGTCGACATTTTTGAAATATTTTCACGAGATTTGGTACACATTGACACACCGTTTTAACCCAAGGATGAATGCCGTTAGAAATGGTTCGGATCGGGCCCATTTTTCGACCATCTCCCATATAACACCTGATTTCAAAAAGTCATTATATGAACATCTGTATTAAGTGAAGTGGTGTAGGGTGTTTGTTGGTAGGCTCTGGCTCACTTTAATACTTTTACTTGTTTTTTCTTATGATCTCTTCATCGTCCCTACGCAATTCTGAATAGAAGGGGATAAGAGGAGTCTTATAGATTTATATTCATTTAGAGAAATTTTTTCACTACTCTTTTTTACTGCTCTTTACATCTACTCCTTTACTCGCTTCGTTCATGAAAGGGGGAGAGGAATTTTTGAAAATTATCCGAATTATTGGAAAATATTTTCAATTACGCCAATTATCAGTTGAAAGTTTGCGAACATATTATATCGTGTGCATATATATAATTGCACGTGTGTAACATTTTAATTTTGTGCTTATAATTTCATTAAATCATCTAATGTGACTTTCATGAATTGCATGCAAAATTATTGATATAACAGAGCAATTCATGTGCGTTTGTTAATGCATTTTTTATATATTTAATGTACGTATTGAATTTCATTTTTATGACCAGCATCTCTGAACTGACGGTATATTAATTTTTTCGTACCGTTATCGTACCGATCAAAGAGTTCGCATCAGAGAGATGCGATGCAATTGCGAAGTGAGTTGCCGAGGCTGTGCGACTGTTTCGATAGGTTTACCCATTCATCTAAGTGTCTGTCCGTGTCTCTTCGTCTGCTCTCTGAGCACTTCGATCTGAACTTTCTATAAATATTTATGAAACTTATAAATATATGTCGCGCAAATTGTAGTGAGTGGATAAAAAAAAAAATAATAATTTCATGAGGAGTACCCTGAAGTGACGCCAATGCAGATGACAAACATTATCGCAGCTTTGAACTCCTAAAGACCGAAGAAGGCCGACGCGAAATCGTCTGATTTTGTATTGCTCGTAGCCTGCGTGTACACATATCTCCAATGGTTTATATTAATAAAATTGTGAACTGATTTAATTAAAAGTTTATGCAAATTTACGTAAATGTTCGCGAGTATGTTCTGTTTTTTCTATTTTGCTATTTAACATTTCCACGTAAACTTATGCAGGAATGGAAAGTGTTAATTGAAACTGTTATCATGTTAGTTAAAAATATTTATTAATGCGTTTACTTTGTCATTTTGTTTGCAACTCATGAAAATAAAGTGTACATGTTAAGACTAACCCTTTGAACCGATAAAAATGGCTACATACGAACAAATCCAAAAACAAAAAAATGCATTCCAAAATTTTACTCAACGACTTGAACTATTTCGCGGATATAGTATATAGCATGCAAACTTCTTTCAGAATATTTTCGATATGTAGATAACAAGAGACACATAACTTATGCTTACAGAGCATCTCTTCGGAATTCTAGTCTTAAGTTTGATCGTGAATTTATTTATTAGTCGATGAGAAATAATGGCATAAAAGTATCGCTATTAAGAAGGATGATTAAAAAATCGACTTTCGCTATATATATTTCTCCTTTTTTTCATATATCATATTATTACAATATTTTCAATACTTATAATAAAACATTGAGATAATAATGGCTTAATGTTTGTAGCCATGTTTGTACAAATATGTGATTGTGGTCAAGGGGTAAAAAATAAAATTGAAAAAAAAAAGAGAGGAAGAAGAAGTATCAATGAAAGACTGATGCTATGAGTCATTATTTGATTTTTTATTTATTTTTTTTTTGACAAGCCTTACAGTGTTTATTTTATTAAATGTCTGGTAGCGTATGCGCTTATGTTTGTATCAGGCACTTAATTAGGTATAAAGTAATACAATGCTTAAATTAGCTTGTTTTTGTACGCTTCTTATGCCAAACCGTTAAACTTTTGTGTGTACATACGTTTTAATCGCTCTTTTCGAGAAACGCCTCTTACTTAGCATCTGACGGTGTTTGATTCAGGGCAAAACTACGTTTGAGTAAATCCGTGAAAGCGCAAAGTTCAATGAATTATCCTACGCTTCACAGTGGGCGCATAGATTATTGTTACTATTTTTGTTGTTTCATTATTATTATCGTTGTCGTTTAAGTTGCAATTTCGTAGGTAGGAAACTAAGCTGATACCGGGTGATATTTATCGTAAACGTAGGGATAGTGGTAGTAATAGTAGTAGGCTCTTCACTATCACTTCCTTTGGATTAATATCGATTTAATTTTCACTTCTTAGTTTAATTTGCAACCTAAGGCGATGGCAATGGTCGGCATACGTGCAATCAGAAGCAAAGATCAAACGGGGAAGAGATAAAGCAAGAGTTCATTATTTTAGCGTTGCCATCATTTTAGTCTTTACCGGGTTACCATCTGAACTACTGCACCACTGCACCACTGCACCACTGCACCACATGCTGTGTTGATTTCGTCTTTTTGGCAAGAGAAAGACTATGGAACTTGCGATCAAAAATCCTTAGTTTTATCTCAAAATTAGACATGGGATCTTGTGAACTGGCACTCTGATACTATATTGGGTAATAGATAAAAACGTGTGTGTGTGCCGAAAGATGAACTCATTAACCCAAAGACCTCGCAGTACGAATAGCGATTCTGCTTACAATGCTGAGTTGTATAATCTAGCTTACGATCGTAGTGTTCTCTTTAACGACATGAAGCACTTATTGTTGTACGTTTTCGTGCGTTCCTCTAGAAAGTATGCCCATAATATATCGATTTCAAGTTAACTCATTCATATTAACAGAGAAAGATGAATAGCTGAACGAAGAATGGCATATTCATGCGAATGGAAATTTTTTAGTTTTGAATATGCAAAATGAAAAATGTCTAGTTTTTTTTTTCGTTGGATGCCATCTAGATATATTGTGCTTTATGTTTTTTCTTTTATTTACTTTATTTATTTTATTTATTTTTTTTTTTATTACTTGCTGATTTCACTCAGGCGTTAAGTTGGAAAATTTTGTTGTGAACCAAAAAATGTCCCTCAAATTTGATAACTTTTACATATTGTGTAAAATATATTGAAATATGTATTACATAGGTACGCATGTGTGCAATTCTATTTTGTGTCAGTTTGTGGATGTATCTGAATTAATCAAAACTACTCTTACACACGCATATGTAATGTCAATTTTGACGAATGGATATTTTTGACAATTGTGACTTTTTTTTTTTTTTTCTTTTTTTTTGTGAATAAATATATGACGAACACATTGCATATGTGAGAAAGCGCATTGAAGACATGAATAGAAAAGCAATACAATAATACAAAAAAAAGAACTGCATACATCTGTATGTGAGAAGTTACAAGCATACAGTATTTATCAATTACAAACTAAATGCATTACTAGATATTACAACTGATATAATTTCATTTTATTTTTTTCTCTCAACAGGCAAACATATGCATCGCAAGGAAGGAAAGCTCCCTGCATTGTATGTAGGTGCGTCTATGTCATGTAAGTTGGTTGGCATGTGTTTGTGGGTAAAATGTTCTATATGCTGTGATTAGATTCTTTTACATATAACATGTTTTTGTTTATAAAATATTTCTGCTTATGTAAGCATAAATTTGCCAGGTCAGAAAATATGTTTATATTGGTGTGTACGTCTACGTAAGCCTATAAAAAACGAAAAATCAGTTAAAATAAAAATTAAATAAAAACAAAAAAAGGAGAAAGAAATTCTATTCAAAGCGAGGCGAAGCGAAATCTTTTTTCTATAGCTCAACTACACCATTACATTAAAATAAAAGAGACAATTTTTTTTTTTTTTAACTTTTGTCCAAGTGTGATATGTAAATCTTGCATCAACTTAGACTACTCGCTCGAAATCAAATAGGCGAACATAAGCAACAATTAAATGAATAATATATTAAGGATATGATAATGATGTGTAGGTTAAAAGTTTATCGGAATAACGAAGAAAAACATTCTTCCTTACAAAACTCGATTTAATTTATTAAGATATTCCTCTTCGCTATTCATACAATTTCCAAGGTTTCGTGAAATTTTTATAGAATGATTTGTGAAAACTGTGGTGTATACGTTCCATTTTTCGTACTGATCTGATTAGTTTATCCAAACCTTTTTTTTCAAACCTCTCTTTAAAAACCACAAGCCATCGAAAAATTGATGTTTTCGAAACTGAAGAAATGCCATAACAATGCTCAGATCGTACAACAAGCTAGGCCAGCTAAGAGAAGGTGATTCCATTATTTTGAAAATAATATAAGTGGTGTCACTAAAACCTCGTAGAAAAACGATCGAAATAAGACGAAAATTTCGGCAGACATCGCGTTTAATTGCTAGCGCTTTCTAAAATTAGTATAGGGTGTATTTTTTTAGAGAGGGGGGGGGGGGGGGGGGGGCAAGATCTATATGTCAGTCCTGGGAATTATTGACCGACTTGTTATTAGATATCTCAAAGTTATTTCATTATTCTGATAGAAATATTTTTTAGTCTTTAATTTGCATTTTTTTCCGCACTACAAATTATCGAAAATTATGCCGATTAAGTTTCATATCTTTAATAACAACATGGCATGTATGCAGGTGGGTATATCATATTTGGGAATATTAGGTAAAGACGTATGTATGTAACAAAATCAATGCAATAGATGGCTTTAATTGCAAGTATGTTAGGCTTACCTCCGGCTCTCCGTGGGTAGACAAAACACATGTACAAAATAACGCTTCACCCTTGAATATAAAAACTATGAGAACATCTCTGCTATCGGCATTTATGCTTTTAATCCACCAAAATTGTGAATAAATTTTGACAGTTATTTTTCATGCGGAATATTTTCAGATAATATTAATAATTTTTAGTTTTTCCAAAATTGTAGTTAAATATATTACGGAATGCTCATACGCATAGGCATTAAATCATTTAAGATAATTTTCAAATATAATTCAGTAGAACAAATAGAAAAACTAAATAATTAATTCGTGCACACACGAGTTCTCAGTAAGACAATGAATGCTCTTAAAACTAATATAACAACAATTTAATGTGTGTCAAGGAAAATGTATTCATACAATTGTCAATTGTATTTGACAAAAGGATAAGGGGATTGTTTATAATTGCTTTGAATATGCAGACAACATTCACTGCTTCCAACACATCAGAATACATGCTAACATATATTTAACTTATTACGCAATATTATGATATGTACTCTGGGATTGCGTTTTATTTCAAATTGGATAATAAAGACATTTTCAATTCCTATGATACACGTGACCAAATCAGTTAAGGAAATTTTAAGACATTTTGATGGAGGAGAAAAAAGAAATGAGAAAAATACAATTGCCTTTTGTCTAAAACATTTTGCACTTACTTTTTAAACGGGATATGGGCAACCAAGACCTTCGAAGGATTTCAAGTTCGTGCGTATTTTCTCATTCAATATTTGTACATAAACATCTTGGCATCTCAAGACGTAAAGAAACTTAATAAAACCCGCGACCAAGAAGCCTTAGGTCTATTTAAACAACATATAGAGCATCGAAAGCATTTAAATAAAATTTGAAATTTATTTCAATTTCAAATGTAGAAAAATGAATGCCGGAGTTACATAGAACCAATGTGCTAATCGGCCTATTAACCAGTTAGCAATTAATAAAATACGAAGCTTTCATTTATTAACCAGCACGTGACAACGTTTTAACAGTGGTGAATGAAAATGGTGAATAATCGTTATCTTGATGAGAGGATCACATTCGCGTGGAGCGTCATTCTTCCAACACTTAAGAGAAATGTTTGCCTAAAAATTTGTTACCACACTTTTGTTGTTTGTTTTTTCGCAAGGATATTCTAGAAGAAGACACCAGAAGAAATATAATGTATATGTTCTCTGTTTAGTCTTCTATGCTTGCTAAGTAAGGGAAATTAACTTTTGCATTAAACATGATTGCGACTCTTCAGCCATAATGGCTTCTAAAATGTTCATTCAACTTTCAAAGGAATGCTATTTTAGCCTTTTTTCTTTCCACATCTATCAGGAATCTTTAAACATAAGCTTTGTTTCTTTTTCGTATATAAAAATTGGTCTAGTTTCTGTTGTAATGTATTCCAGCACATGAATCGATTCGTTTAAGGACAACAAAGAAAGGATGTTTGTTTTTTTACCTAGATAACCCATTATCTACGAAAAGAAATTAAGTTGACTGAGCGGTTGGTTGCGTTTTTTTTTCTTTTAATATTTATCGTCTTCTAGTTGGGGTTGTTGACAATTAATGCACAACAAGACCACAAACCAGACGATGCAATTCAGTGTCCAGAGAAAAAGGTTTTGCAAGAATAAATAAATTCACAGAAATCGTGGTGGGAAAAACAAAAAAAAAAAAAAAAAAAAAAAAGACAAGGAAGATCTCTTTTCATTATTTGTTCGTCCTTATGGTGAATTTTTAATAGATACAAAATACATATATATACATATATATGTATATGTTGTACATATACAAATATGTACATATATGTCTAACATAAATTTACACATGAACGCATCATTATATATCTGCAAAGTGTGCTGAACAATTCCCAGAATAGAGATATTTTGTGACAAGTTGCTGTCTCGAACCTTTCAAATAAAACGTATACTAAAGAAATGTACACTTACTGCAAGCCGAATTTTGGATACCAGTGAGCTGAGATAAATATTAAAAAATTAGATTTTCATTCTTATATGGTTACTTTGCCGGTTTCTCACCGACAATTATCTTGGCGATGTAGTCCGGCGCAGTATTTAAAAAAATGTTAACTAAATGTAACTAGAAACGAATTTATTAATTACTTCGATATTATGGTGAAAATCAATTTAGAGTTTGACCCAAATATTTGAACATAATTGCATGAAAAAAATTAAAATTTTTACTTTTTAATGTATCAAATTAATCGTCGTCGCTCGCAAACCGATGATTACATACATATGCGCTTAACATGATGGTTATCCAAGATTCGGCCTAAGGCGAGTACAATTTTTAGACTTGTTTTAATGCATTTCTATTCGAAAAAGTTTAACTTTCATATTTTACTTCTTGACTACTGTGTCTGCTGGTGAGTTTTGTAAAAAGTTTCCGTTAGATTTTCTTTTCTGGTGGCAAGCCACTCAACAAAATTTTACGTACATATGAAAAAGTTTGTGCTTGCACTGAAAATCAGGAAAGTTGGCCCAATTTGTTGTTTTCCTTATTTCTGGTATTAACATTCAAGTGCTATCTTTTCCCAAATGATATCTAGAATAGCAATTGAGGTTAATTGTGTGTGCAAATAAAATACTTACATAAGTCTTCAAAATCTAAGTGATATAGAAGAAGCTAAGTATATAAATAAAAATATTGTAAAATAAAATTAATAAACATTTTCTTAAAGCAACTTATTGTGGGTTTTCCGAAAGTAATACTTTCAATAAAAGACCGTCATTAAGGCTCTTCTAATTCTTATCTACGCCTTATTTAGCACCATTAACTGTGTGGCTTCTCTTCATCAAAATACAATTTTGATTATTATTCTATGTATGGGAAGATGTACAAATGCCATTATTAATCGAAACATCATTTCGTATATTTGCTATATGGTCATGGTTGCATTCATAAAATTCATTAATATTGCATTGACTTATGGCTTTTCAGTAAAGACTCTACTCTGCGGTTTTCGTTTGCTTTAATTCTTTCCTTTCATTGACTGCAAGAGATCTTGCAGTTGCATTCTTTACTTTTTTTTCTTTTAAATCCGATTTCAGAAATAGTCAACGACTGCAATTGCAAAAGATCAAGCCGTCAAGTGGGAATGACACCGCTCGATATGAGTACAATTTTGAAGAAGTCTTTAGTTACTTGCTTCAGTTACATACTTAGGTCAAAAGAGCGCCTGAGCTTTACAAATAGGTTACTATTATATAGACAATGTGAAAGCGTGTTGGGTATTTGCCTCATTGATGACACGGTAAACTCTACGATTCCAAACTTCATTAGAAGCTAGAATAAATTTTACATATATATTTATATATAACGTTGAAATCACGCATCTGAAAATTGGATGCTCGCATGCTCGCCCGATGCACAGATATAGGGGCTTTTCGAAAACGTACGGCATGCTTTTACGTACATTGGCTTTTCCATCGTCCTTCTCCTTGCCATTTATATTTTAGGTACGATCGTGTTTTTGTGCTGGAACTCGTATCTTGTTGGATATATAAAAGTTCTTCTTATCACTAAAATGTTCAAGAATCATTGCCTTGATAACTTCCTAGTAGTAGTAGTAGTAGTAGTAGTAGTAGTAAATTAACGTAAGTACAATTGTTGTGGTTTTTTATTTCTCTCAAGTTGCACAATTGTATTTGCCATTGACCTAAAATAACTCATATATAGTAAAAATTTTGAATGGTGTACAAAATCTAATGTAATTTTCAACATAGTTTCTATATTTTGCATTTAAAGGTAAAATTTTAAATTGAAACATGCATGCATGCATCTGAAGCACACAAATTTAAGTAACAAGAAGGGGGTCAATTACGCATCAGATTTATACTTTTGAGGTAGGTCATCATAGACAAGAGAGGTTCTCTCAAACATAAAACAATATAGAAGATAAATGCGAAAAGATTACACCCAAAATGCATATAATCTCTCTTTTGTTAGTGTACGATGCAATAAGTACTATGCTCGACTTAAAAATGAAAATATTAAAAATGAAAAGCAATGAAAATTTATGTTCACTTTTAAAAGATATACTTTTAAAAGTATATATTTGTGTATTTATGAGAGTTTGAGGATGTTTGCCTAGTGGTAGGTGGTGCCACATTGCTGCATAAAACGAAGTCATAAAATGACTTCTTTGTCTACAAATTTTCATTTGTAATAAATTTAAATTGATGACACAATAGAAGAACAAACCCTTACAAATGCTCCTCTACTGAGTATGCAGATGGCAGTTAGTTTCCCTCTAATAGTGTTACTTAAGCTCTTGCATTTACTTAGGTGTTAAAGTTAAAGATTTTTTTTTTCTCTTTTCTTTCATTTCGTTTTATTTATTTAGGAGTATTTTTCTTCTTCTTATTATTATTTAAAAATCATATCAAAGTCAAAAGATAGTTATAAAAGTTTCATGGCAATGAAATTAATTGATAGTAAAATTGAAAAATTTTTGATAAATTACATTCTTCCCACAAAACAAGGATGCAAACGCATTTCAAGTCGCTGCATATGCATACATTGAGTCTGTATATGTTTAGCTTTTAATTAGTAATTAACCAGAACCTTCTTTTGCTTATAATATCATTATTTGTGGACGATTTAATAATTGTTACCTTTTCTTTTCTCTTTTCTCTTTTAACCTTGACTTGTATGGTTGATAGATTAGCGGGAAATTAATCGCTCATCATTTTCCTAAATACTCGTAACCCCTCAGTTTGTAAATAATATAATTAGGTCTTGGAATAAATTCACTGGTTTCCAGAATAAACTTTGTTTTCTGACCATAGTCGAAGGGAATATATATGAATAGACTAATCTGAAACGGGCCTGTAAGACAGCCTCAGAAGCCAGTGGTCGATTGAAATGAACTCTTCAACGGTCACTTAATATCGAAACCCTCAAGTCGATTCATATTAATGATCAAATATTTCTACATTCCCGCGCAATGGGGCTTAAAGCGCTAATCTAATTATCCAAAAAAAAAAAATTGGGAACGAACCTAGGAACTCGGATTACGTTAGAGAAATCTCTACTTTTAGAATGTTAGTTCAAAAAACTCAACTGCGAATTAGGAGTTTGCGAGCCTACGAAACGACGATGTCAACACGAGAACAAAAATACTTTAATGAAGTGTTACGTCGGCACTAAACTGATCTCACACCTGGTCCGCACATAAGAAAGTTTTATTTTTGCATTAAACCTTTTTATCTTTCTTCCTTTCTGTTTTGCAATTCTTATGTTTTCTTTACTTTAGCTTGAAATTTCATTTGTATATTTACCCGATGCTAAGAGGAGCGAATACTGTGCGCGACTTGTTTATAGTCATTCAAGTCTGAGCACAGGAAGGCATTGATGGCATTCTTAGGCTTTGCTCGTTGCTGCGTCGTCGTCGTTCAGTGTCCGCTGGCACTTAAATATGTGCTCTTACCAACCAGATCTTTCCCTGTTTGAAGTCAATTGACTTTTTATAGGCATACGCAAAACGATCGATAGTTTGAATATTAGATGATGTTATACTCTATACCTACATGGCATAAGCATAATTCAAACTGGCTTCAAACATCCAAAGATTTCGAAAATCGATTACTGTGCATTTATCTGTAGCTCCATTTCACTCGGTGGCATTAGACACCATTGGGCATATAGACACCATTGCGGTTGTTGTATTCATCTTAGGATATCTTAGGTTACACACGATTTATACATAAGCTTAGTTACAAATCCATGTCAAAGTTAATAAAAAATATTGAAAAGTATAAATAAAGGAAATTTTGCGGTGACATAAAGATGTTCATAACCTAGCAATATTAAGAAGGCCTACTTTTTGTGTAAATTAGGTTAGGGTTAGGTATCAAGTATTAATAAAAAGGGGGTCAACTAATGTAACAGTTAAGCTGCAATTTATTAGTTTTGAAATATATGTTGTTTTTAATAAGTCAATAATCAATCAGTTTTAAAATTTCATCGCAACTGATACTCGTATATAGGAATTGCGTACGTTGCACTTAATTGTGTCAGATGTTAGAAGAATAATGGCCAGTATTGTACGCACATCTAAATAGATCACATCCCACTTAAGAGTAATTGATGTTAAAACTACTCCAATTGGCCTATTGAGGGATGCTAGACGGAAGAGGGACAGATAGACGGACATGTCTAACTTAGATTAGATATTGCAGCATTAGGCAAGGCTTAACATAATGTTCGACCTTATGTGCTTTATGCATGGATTTATTTCCTGTTAAAAGCTGTATAGTCTGGTCGAGGAAGCGGGCCAACAACAAATACATGTGTTTAACTTCCTTTTTGTAAAGTTTTTCTTTTTTTTTTTGGTATTTCTGATTTGAGTATGTTTAACCTTAACTGTGCGTATAATCAACCTACTTCTACACGTCGTATCGTTTAAGTCTACACACAACTGTAATTTTGTTTTGTTTTTCATATTTTTTTACCCATTGCTTTCCGCTTCATTAATTGTAACGTAACAGTTATTGAGCTATATATTCCCTTGCTTTTGCTTTTTTTTTTTTTAAGTGATACTAAACTTTTACACTTACTTAGCTATGTACATGTGTTGACATGCTTACAAATACCTCAGCATGTGTGCCGGAGTTTTTCCTTTTTCCTTTTTTTATTTTATATTTTGATTTCACTTTTTCGACACAATATACAAAACACAATGAAAGGTTTTCTTCAAGTATATACCTACATGTATATATATACATATATACGAGCATACATATACATAGATATTTATACAAGCTAATGTATATATACATATACGCGATATTTTGTCTATTTGGCGTAACAAAGTCTTTTTTAGTGTTATATTTTATGCACCCGAGCAAAGCCCACACATCTGTGTGCGGCGTTAAGGAAAATAAAAAGGAAAGTAAAATAAATCAAGCAACTATTCAGTTAAATCAACACAACAAAAAATATGTATTTTTTATGCATCATTATGTCAGAAATGACGCAAAAGCAATAAATGTATAAACACAGAGATGTAAAAAGCAACAGTCGATATGTATGATACATACCATATAAGTATTTGGCAGCCATTTAATAATGTATTGGAATTTAATGAGATCCCTAACGAAACCAACATATGGGAAAATATTGAGGTTTGAGGTTTCTGTACGTATTCCTCTTATATACGCGCAAGCATATATGTAAATGTATATGTAAACATATATATGCATATGCGCTTATATTATATAATAGAATCAATATGAACATGTGTATATATAATCTGAAAATTTATTGAAATATAAATGCATTTTAGTATTTAAAGTGCAATCAATTCAAAAATCGATATATTTTTTTATTTCAATTTTCAGTTTATCAACAACTCGTCTTAGTTACTGTTCCTTGTTTAAATGGGGAAAAAGTTTGTGGTGAAATTAAACAAAATCACATATATGTAAGTGCTCATGTATGTGCTTATGCGTGTGCTTATATGTGTCAGCATCTGTGCACTGGGCTGTATCGAATGAATGTTAAGAAGAATATTAAATGACGCACATTCTGTAAAGCAGTCGGTCAATCAGTCAGTCGCTTAGTTGGCCAGTTAGTCAGTTAGACTTGCTATCTTCCTTGCATTTTTCTATAATTTAAAAACGTGACTCTTGTATAATACAAGGCCAACAAAACTGGCACCGGAAGAATTTATAAACATTTCTTCTAGTTGCAGTTATAGTTGAACATTTTTCTCTTTCTGTTTTGTGACAAATGTTGTTCTTGCTATCGTTGTTGTTATTTTCTGTTATGACCAATACCACAGTAATACAAGCAATTCCTTATGTAATTTATTGCCTTGTTGTGCAGTTTATTTGTTAAATTCAGATCATAAAGGAAACCAAAGCCAATTTACAGATGAACATACAGACAAATGCACCCACTGATGACGCCTTCATATGTAAGTATTGAACAATTTTTGTACTTTCAATCCATAAAAATAGAAGTCTACTAAGTCCGCTATGCACATTGTAACAATGTAACAATACATTTCCATTATTACGTATTACGTTGATTAGCACAACACTTTCGATCGATTTTGCCACGCCTCTCCATATATTATAATATCTATTATTGAAGTTCTTATTAATGTTTGCAAGAACAAAAGACAATTAAGTCCTAATAATAGTAGTTTATGCTAATTGCTAAAATTTAAAAATGGGATCGACGCGTCCATAATTCCGAAAATACCAACAAAAAAGGAAACAATATTTTGTAATTTTATTACTCGCTATAACTAATAGGCGGTGTGGTTGAAAATTTGCTGCAACTATACGGCAAGGTTTTGCAAAGCTTACGAAACTAAGATGATTCCGATCGGCTTTCCGTAGCGTTCACAATTAGCAAACATTGCGACTAGCACAAGGGTGGGTATTAACAATTCGCTTTAAAGCAAATATAATGATTTCTATTCACATTTTTTTTGCATGGTCTTGTAAAAATTTTTCATAAATTCTCAAAAAAACTTTTAATGAAATTTTTCTTTTCAATTTTAAGACCAAACAACTGCGAAATTGAAATTTATCTAAATTTAGTTTAGAATTAAACAAACAACAAATTTCAGTTATGATACTGTATATAAAAGAAATAAATAAATAAATAAATAAAATGAACATGAATGAAATCAAATTCTATATATATATTGTGCCTTTATTGATCTCAATATGGTACACATATATATATATATATATACGAAATTAAAAAAAGTATTCAATTGGTAATAGGAGAACAGATCTTTATTTATTTCATTTAGGTTCGGGCGCTCCTTTTGTGGTATGCAATACATAAGAAATCAATTCGAAGAGCTTTTCTTCTTCTTCTTCTTGGCTGAGCTTTGTTGAAAGCAAACCTTAGTGTTATTACAACACCGTAACTCTGCCAGACTCGTTTTGAGCAACAGCAGTTGTCGGCAACAAAGTTATTATTATTAAGCTCAAGAAAAACTGCATAAATTTGAACTTAATATCCCCGCTAAAAAGTGTTAAAACATTCGTTCAATTGAAATAAGCGATCTTCGTGAAATTATCATTGATTAGACGAGTTTTTTGACACATTTTCGAAAACATGCATTGTGTTCAAATAACGTATAATAGCTGAATAAATGAATTGATTCAATTGATTTTTGGGCTCAATATAAAACATACGCCCAAATTCGAATGGACATAAATTTTTTTTTTTTCTCTTAATGTAACAGTTAAGCTGCCCTTTCGAAGCAAAAACGCCTTAGCGCAGGTGTAATGAAACTATTTTTGCATAGATGTATACCTGACCTTTTTATGTTTCTCCCAAGAAATATTTAGAATTTGACTTAAAGATTTTTGGGGATATGATCTCTGCCACTATAGTTTTACACATTAGGTTAAGAAATGCTAGTCTGTCTTTGACAGATGCGACAAAATTATCACTTTCATGCACAAATTCCTCGAGGAAAGAATGAAAGAATATTTGATAGTGAGCTGGCAGTTTTATGTGATTTATGAGAGACTGGAACTGGACTGGAACGGAGAAGAATCATAAGAAATGTATTCATCACGCTAGGTGGTGAAACTTTGAAAGCGTTTTACTTGAAAGTCGAGTTTTCAAAACGGTCCCCAATTTTAAGCACATGGGGAAACTTCTTAGCGGATTTCGTAAAAAATTTAAACGTTTTGTTTATTAAAAGAGAGAGAGAACTGTACACTTTCTGATCGAATAGTGATTTTTTTATTCAATTACGCACCAATCAGACCAATATTCATATTTTTAAAATTTGCTACGTCTTCCCCTGGCCTTCAGATATTAAGATTAATTGCTCTTTCGAATATCAATGAGGTGGCACGTGGCAGTTCAATGCTTTGTGATATACACACACATCAATAATTTTATTAATTTTAATTTTGTAAAGTAGTTCGTCAGCATTATTTTACAAAGAAACAATTGGGTCAAGAGCGTAGCAGCGCAATAAGCAATTACTTATGATTCAAATTATGCTGAGTGACAATTACCCACCGACTTGCAATGCACTAGAATACGTTACATCGGCAAATGCCCGATGAAATTTTTTATAATAATTTTACTTTAGTTTTACTTTTAACTGGCTATATAAACATCGTGTTGAAAATAAACAGACAGACTAAAACTCCTTGTTAACGAAGAAGCTTTTCTCATTTCTAACACATTGTTACAATAGCTTTGATAATTGTACGTCGGAGATACTAACAACGCACGCTGCAGTGACCTAGGATGTTTGCCTTTAACTAGGCCGGATAATAAGCGGTAACGATTAGAAGTCTAGAGATCATCTCACATATGCGCACCACACTACACCTTGTAGGTTTTCCATGGAAAATATATGAACGAGTGTTGTCATGTTGCAACGTTTCCTTATCAGATCTTATTCTCAGTTCAATTGTCTCAGTTGTCGTGTCTAATCATTGTTTCTTATTAACTGAAAAGCTCGTTACACTCGTTACTCACAACTCCCTGTTTTAATCTTATACTACTCTTTAGTGCGTTTATTTCCATGTGTGGCTTGGTATGGTTTCGATTATTGTATTACATCGATATTAAAAACTGTTGTTATGATATAATTCCGGAAAATTGTTGTTAACCACTTCCAAGCTCTCTTTAAACTTCTGGAAAGTAATTGTTGCTGAACTTCCATCTGCATTTGATATGCATTTCCTTTGGATGATGTCTTTAAATGTTCTCCTTAACAATTTTTTTGGCACTTCATCATTCATTGTTTTCTGTGTCAAAATCACTGCAGTTAAGAGGGTTGGGGCCATTTTTTTCGGGGACTTTTACCAATGAAGTGTAATCGCTGATATCAATGGCTTGAGGCAGCACTTTTCTTCGAATTAAACAAGAAAAGTAACGTTTCCTCCATATAAATAACTTTGCTTTCTGCGTGTGATTCGTTTCACTTAACGCCACAAAAGCTGTCTTGCATACGCTTTGAAAAGATGAAATGCTGTTGTGATCAAAAAGTAGTAAAGTTTTTCCAAGTTGTTGTCTAAACGAATAGTGTTGTTTCCTTGGTTCGGCGGCAAATTTAACTGATATTTGAGATCCAAATAAGAAAAGTGTCGTGTAATGTCAATAACGCCTTTTCTCAATATGTTTTCAACACCTAATCGTTAACTCTCTCAACTTGATGTTCATTGATAGACTCTGAAGCACATGCCGCGTATCTAATTATTTAGACTCATGTTCCGGTGCTAATTTCTGAAGTCTGAAAATACTGAAACTTTCTTACTCTATTATTGCTCTTTGCTTCTAATTGATATTCTTCGCTATAATGCCAAAGCGTAAGCCATAGACTTAAGTTCGTTTGTAAGTACTTTAAGCTTAACAATATTGTAAGAAAAAAAGAAATTGTTTACTTTAAACGTTGCTTTGGTTTTGAACGATGATCTGCTCTATAATGTTGTAATTTAAGCCTTTAAGCATAATTCCGTTGAATGTGTAATATAGCCGGCAATGAATGAATAGAAATGCCTTCTCTGTCCTCTGTGAATATTCTACAAAAATGAAAAACACTTCGTCTGTCCAATGGCACACAAAACGTTGTTTCCAACAATCCGGACGCCATTAATCCAATTCTGCAAAACGATTTTATGAGAGTTTCTTGCTGAGCTGAGAAATGACCCGATCAAGATGTTTGTTAAGATGAGCACAATCGGTTCATTAGTACATCCACAGTTGCACATCCCGGCTATACGAATCAAATTCAAATGATTGCTGTGGCATCGGGCAAGGGTTCCTTCCTATCATTTTCTCTTTAGGTTACCAATACCTCTATTTCTCTCTATTTCCCCGTTTTCCTGCGCTCATTAGTGTTTCCCATGTTTAGGCGACACCTCCTAAGTGATTGGTTATTTAAAAAAAAAAAATTTAAGACAAATTTTGTTAATAAGTCTTCACAGACATTCTTCATTTCGAAGCCTTAAGGTCTTGAATTTTTTCTACATTTTTTCATTTTACGATCTGAGAATAGGTGAAGATCAGCTTTCTCGGTTAAGATAATGTTGTGATCTTTTGGACATCCTATATATCAGTATATAGGTCTAGAGATAATGACTACTTCCTCTGTTCCCACTCAATTAGATAATTTCTGTCTCATTAATAAAGCATTCCCCTAAAATTCTCATCCACATGTTATTCTGCAAAGTGTGATCCATAAGGCATTCCTAAGGTACGGCATATAATTAAAGCATAATAAAAGCATCATTATGCTGCTCCATGAGGCAACTTAACTTCTCATGCATAAGCGAAATTTATAGCATTTTTAATGCAAATCAGTATAAAAAACGTTTAATGTATTATAAATGCAAAACTATGCATGTCATCTCTTAATTATATTAACTAATAGAGAGACTTCATTTTCTTACTTAAGCAAAACTTTGCTTTTATAATTAATTAACCGTTATCTCATCAACAGTGTTGGCGTAATGTTGATAACATATCTCACAGAATTTTTTAAGCTATTTTTTACAACCTTGTGCGGTTTGATGGGTGGAACAAATGGAAAAATTAAGTGAACTGCTTCAAAATTGGTTATGTGTACAGGCGCGTATAAGCAGAGAAAACTCGCCATCTCTAATAATAATAATAATAATAATAATAATAATAATAATTATAATAATAATAATAATAGTTTATTATAATGATTTATAATAATATATTTAAGTAATATCTTATTTATTATAAATAATAATAATAATAATAATAATAATAACAATTATAAAAGTTTTAATAGTTTTTCCACTTTACTCCCAAGTATTTCTGCTCTTTGCTGATTTATGTAAAGTTGATTAATGATTCATTTCTTTTTAGTCGTTCAGTTCGTGTAAATCGTTAATAATGATGTAAAAAAAAAAAAATTTCGAATGATTTGTTTTAAGCTCTTGTTGTCATTTATTAACATAAAAATCTATATATTGTTCGTTAATCAACATTAATTTTATTACTAAAACTTTTATTTCCGTCTTTCCACTTTATTGGTTTCCTTTCCTTATTACTTAAGTAATTTTCTAGTTAGGTCGTCTTCTACGATGGGAAGATTATTTTCATACAATTCTTACAGATTTATTTTTGTAAAGAATTTGAGCGATTAAGTATGCACGGCGTGTAAAAGTTTTATAAATATGTGAGCTGTTGCCTCCAAGAAGAAATAGAAACATGAAAAATAGGAGAAAGCTCTTGAAATTTATACATGAAAAAATTAATTAAAAATTAAATGAATTTAAGTTGAATTCAAGCAAACGAAATTATATTAATATTCGAACGCCAATTATCGACAGCAGTAAAACGAGAGAGCCTATCGGGTTAGCTATCGTTTTTCGTTTTTATAGAACGCGTGGCCATTGTGGGTTTACTGTGATTATTTCTACTTTATCATTTGCAGCTTAATATAATAGTAAACACTTGAAAAGTAACAACGACAACAACAACAACAACAACAACAACAACAACAACAAGACCAAGAGCAATAAGTGTATGTTTTCGCATGTTTGACTTAAATGTGCATACACTACTGATCACAGCGTTGGTGTTAGCGAGGGCCGCCAGTTGTAGTACATCATCATAAAATATAACTTTAACCTTTGTGTCGAGTTGCGTTTTAAATGCAACAGCATTGCAGTGTAGCAGTACAGAAGTACAGCTTATTCAACTCTTTTTCACTAAAAAATTTAACTCAACCACCTTTTCTCTTTCATTCGCACACATGCACATGTGTATATATAGAAAGGTAAAAAATTACATAGAGAACGTTTGTTATTTTAAACCATCGCCACGCCACCATCACCAGCATGAATTGTTAAATTGGTAAGCTTTTGCTAGCAAAATGTTCAATAGCTGCTCGGATAAGGATGCGTATGCGAGTGTATACATGCATATACACATACACACACTTGTGTATATATGCGTTTACATATGTTATATATAGAGATATATATATACGTTATATATATATATATACATATATATATACATATATATATATATATATATATATACGTTATATACATATATATATACCTATATATATATACGTTGGCTGCTTAGTTGCTCGGTATTTTCATTTTTCTTTTTTTTTTCGTTTGGTAAATACAAACGAGTTTCCAATAAAGATTTATGGTTTGATATGATCATAAAAGTTCCCCTTTTTTCTGGTGATTGTGTTGTCACTGAGACATGAATACACACTCCACTGTATATGTTTATATATATATATACATAAATATATATACATATATATATATATCAAATATATACATATACATATATATATATATATATATATATATATTGCGCACATACACGTTCATAGAGGTTTATGGATATTATGCATAGCATTTGAATAAGAATTACATATGTAAATATATAAATGTATGTGTGATACTTTTACACCATTCAACCGGGAAAGGCAACGGCAAAGGCAACAGCAATAGCAATAGCAACAGCAACAGCAACAGCAACAGCAACACCGGCAGCAGCATTAGCAGCAGCAAGGAAATCAATAAATTATTTCACTTATACAGAAATACACAGCCAAACACAATCCAATCCGCAATATATTCATAGTTAATAAATTTTATAGTCAATGTTCGAGGTGCTAGTAGTGGAGATGATTTTGTTGTTGCGTTCTAGTAAATCTATCACGGTTGGAAAAAGCAAAAAAGAAACTATTTGCAGAAGAAAAAATAAAGAAAAACAGAAGTTATTACAAATATTTGCATAAAAAATATAAATTTCCAATAAATTGCTGGCGGGGATTTTTGCAGCGAAGCTATTCAATAGATTACAAATATTTAATGCAGTTTGTTTTTAAATTTATACAATAACTTACTTGCAGTCCAAACAATGTCAAAGAAGTATGACAAAAGAATCGAAAAGAAACGAATAAGAAATCTATGATTAAATTCAAATTCATTTAAACGAGCAGCCATGTTCAGCACTGTTTTTTTTGTACAAATTATTACTTTTTTTTCTTTTTTTTTTTTTTTTGAATGATAGAATTAAATATAAATTTAAGGTAAAAAAGGCATATGCTGTTCGCTGTAAGTTTGACTTAATATTTCTGCATTGTCATGCTCTTCTGAAAGCAAACTTAAAGCATCTCTTATGAGAAAAAAAGCTCGTAGTTATCTCAAGTGCGATAGAGTTTTTAATACAGCGGAACTTTACGTAAAAAAAAAAGAGACTCGTGAATACATTGAAGCCATAACATCGCCAAGATTTTAACGAAAGATTCAAAGGTCTTCAAACTAATTTAGTTCAGAACTCCTGATCTTCTCCCGTTAACTTTGACACTAAAACACTTTTGAGAAGTATTCATTTAGTTAATATATTTCATTAAGATCCAGTAACAAAGCCAATGACTTTGCGAGAAGCAGCTTAACCACCAGACTCAAGTCAAACTAATTGACTTGAAAAGACTTCCGACTTCAGATATTGACATAGCTAGCATGAAGCAGATTTTATGATTAAATCCTAGACTTCGCTAAAAAACTTGAGCGAATGTTTCGATGTAACCTCAAAAGAGGAAGAACCGAAGGAAAGAAGAGCGTTCGTCTGGCTAACTGAATATTTTTCCCGTGTTACAAGTCTACAAAAAGACATGTCAATTTTCGGTATCCTATTGTAACCTTACACTGAGCAACTCAAGACAGTTTTTATGCTAGAAGTCAATTGCGTTAAAATTGTTTGTAATACAATTCTCTAAAATTTGTAAATAAATGATTCGATTGACTGGAAATGCTGTGCCGGTCAAGGAATACACTTCCCATTAAATGTTTTAATGTATACCGTTGCCTGTTACAAATTGGAACACATAAAATAAATAATAAACTGCTCTCATCTTCTCGTAAATGAAAAAATAAATAAACAGAAGAAGTTTGTGAAAGAATGTCTGAAAAATTGTATGAAAATTACATGCATTGTTAGCAGCTTATGTGTAATAGAATTTTAACTCAATAAAATTGTTAAATATTTTCATTTTAATGAAAAAATGCGAAAGAGAGAGCGCATGATAAGTGAAGTACAGAAAAGTTTGAAATTCTCATTTGCTCTATATGTAGACGATGTGACGATGAGACAGACTATTTGCGATAAAAAATCATGAATTTAATTAAAATAATATTTTTTAAATGTAAAAGAGCAATAGCTGTAACCAAATTGCAATACCAAGTGGTAAACATTAATTTTCAAATATAGCCGTCACACGTAATGTTCGTATCCATAAAACTTTTGCGTATATATGCTTTAAATATGAATATTTATATGTGTGTGTACGATTATATACGGTTCACAGTTCTTCTATATACGAATGTATAAATCTTTGTATGTTTGATTATTTGACTTTTGCTTCTTTTCGTGCATGGTTGCCGTACTTGCTTTCTTCATCATGGCTTTTTGCTTACTATTGCAAGTAATTTGCACATTTTATATGCTACGTATGGATCATAGCTGCATATTTCATTTTTCGTATACGCAAACACTGTTTGCTTTCTTAAATAATTTCCTTTCTTGACTTTTTCTATTCCATTGCAGAAGGTAAATTTTGTTACATATGGTAAATAATAGCCCAAAGCACAAAGTACGAAAACCCCTTATTTCATATACATATTAGCCATAGGTATTACGTTCAGTATCGATTTACTGCTAGACAGCAACAACTGTTTCTGCGACCAAATCACGCTTATTAAAAATTTGATTTCGATCTACGTACGTCAAGCACACACCCTCAAATAAAAAATTCCGGTTTCGAAATACCACGAATATGTATCATATTTACTATGAGACCGATGTGTCATACATCGAATCGAAAGAATCGGTTCTAGTCTCTTGAACGCCAACATAGCTTCGCACTCACTCTCTCTTTGGTTCTTTGTTCTAGAAGACAAATTAGCTTCGGTACGTTCAGATACGCAAAGAGTAACGTATATATTCCTATTATTTCTATTCAACCAGTGAAGTATGAGAGTGTGCTGCATTGGTCCTTGCGTTAGTAACAATCAATAGCATTTGCCTTTGCTTTAGCAAGACTTAGTATTATTATTCAGTGATCCTATCAAGTTAAGGCGGCAGTTTTCAACTTTTGCGGGAAATTCACTTAAGACTTTTCAAAGATATTTCTGAAAGCGCAGTGTAGACAAGATCGTTATTAATCTGACTTGCTTACATAAACGTTATTAGGACAATTTGTTGCAATTTTTAGCAATTAGTCAGAGATGGGTATTCAATTTACGTCTTAAGAGCGCGCTCAAATTTCTTACTTGCTTTAATATTCCTTTTAGCAAAGGATTAAACTATATATAAGCACAGGCATAAACACATAAGCGTAGATAAGCACATATGTACAAATATATGTAGAGACCGGCGTAAATAGCTTTTACGTATTTATTTAATATTCTAAATGTAGATGATAACGTTTAGATGACGTTACCCTCTTTATTGACCGTTCTTTAAAATGTCATTTAATAATAAATGAAAGAAACAGACACTGAAATAAAGAAAATTAAATACAGAATAAATGATTATTTTGTACATTTGTAAATTTGTAAATTGAGTTTATATTGTCACTTACGTATATTTTTGTAAAACAAAGGCAAAAACCTTTTCAAATAATTAAGAAACACTTTCAAATAATCAACAATCCGACACATATTAAATAAAAACTATTTAAAGATAATCCTTAATTGAATGTCTTGTAATTGATATTGTCTCACATACATACAAATGTCCTCGGGAATTAGAAAATAAACCAAAATCAAAAAAAAAAAACGTCAATAAATACATACACGCACAAACACACACGAATACACAGTTAGATAGATAGACAGATAGATAGATAGATAGATAGATAGATAGATAGATAGATAGATAGATAGAGAGAGAGAGAGTAAGAGATTATTTGAATTAAAATGAGAATTAATCCATTGTAAAGCGACGATGAACACGACGTGTTCTTAAGGTATTATAAAGACGTGCGTTAATATCGAGTTGGGCCGTTATACGTCGTTTCAATTGCTTTTCTCTCTTCACCCAGATTAATCCGCCTTTTTTTTTATGCTGTGACATTTCGAATCTTTTAAATCAAATTCAATATAAATTATGCTCTTTCCTCATTAATATTATCTATATTTTCACATTATTATTATGTATGAAACTCTCAGCTTCAGTCGTATTCCCATGAATGAAAAGATTTTAATCTTGTCTTTTATTTGGTATATCGACAGGCTATGAAGAATATATATATCGAATTTGTTATTCTGCTTGTAAAGTTTAAAAATATGGTAAACACATTGCACATTGCTTGTATGTATATAGATATGACATTTGTATAAACAACTTGAAGTTCTGAATGTACACGTTTACAGTTGACATGTCCACACAAATGGAAAATGAAGACTAACGCATTTTTAGTTGCTGCTACATGAACGCAAGAAGCACGATATGAATCAGAATGAACAGCCGCGCATGAGAAATTTATTTCGCAAAAATGGAGAAAATTATACTTAGCTTAGCTTGATTCTCAGGCAAGACAGAACTGCAAATGTAACTGAGAAGGACGAAAGATTATACAACGTTTGTCAGAGAAGTTTCTCAATTGTGTCAGTTAAGTAATCGAACTTCCTTACTTTCATTAATAAACTTTAAACTTTAGTAAGCTTGGTCATAAATAAATCATGCTTGCTTTTAAGCAGTTTCGATTTTCTCGCTTCTCAGCTGCTATCGTAATATGGATACACGAACGCACAACATCTTAAAGCTCTCAAGCAAATAAAAATTTAAGCAACGAATCTCTGCACCGATTTAGCTTTTTTTCAACCAGAGACAGGCAGGAGAAGTTTTACATGGAGAATGCAAATTAAAATTTTTTAGCAGCAGATTCTGCTTCTCTACTGGATATTTGTGGTTTACTGAAAGCCCGCTAACTTGCTTTGCTCGCACCTTTTGCCTCTTTCCTACTTTAAAATCGGATTTACGATATCGGTGTTAAAGCAACTGATGAAAGGTTGTGTCATTTAATTTGTCTTTTGTCAACACTGGTTTATTGCACTGTTTAAAATTTTTCAAAACCGTAAAATAAAAAGTCCTTTCTTTCAGTAAGCGAATTATCCTTATGGTGATATGTTGTAGTACAGTCCCGAAAATTATTATGATGAAGCATAAGTGAAGACGACTTGCTCTAATAGATGAGTATACAAGTTTGTCTTGGTCTCTCTTCTCCGATTATAATAAATCGTTTGGCTACTAGTGCCCCGCACGAGACAACTGTGATTACATTTCCTGGAGCAAATTTGTCGCGATATGTCCATTGCCTTAGATTATAAAGTTGGAAATTAACAGAAATGAACGGTCACGAAATGCTGTAGAACGGACAGTCTCTACATTGTGAGCGTACGTATAGGTGTTATTTAAAAATTGTTAAACAATTGATTGAATTGATCACGATTTCAGTTATCTATCTGGCTTTCATTGACAAAAGACACTTATGGTTGCTAATCATATGTCTTGCCATCTTCTCGGCCAAGCTTCGGTTCTTTGCAGTGATAATTTTCGTCATGAAGTAGGCGTTATATGGTTATTTACACAAATATTTGTACTTTCAACAAAAGCAAAAGCAAGGGGATGCCTGGAAAGTCGTTTTGAAATTTTTTTGCAATTATATATCTCAAGAGATGATTTTAGAAGACGGCATGCTTACTGATGATATACACAGGTCTTGAATACAATTTTCGTTACATTAAAGTTGCAACTCCGTCACTTGTTTTATAATAAATTTTAATAGATTCCATTCTTTGTTTTTTTATTTTTTATTCCGCCATCATATTTTACAGTTTTTAATACTATACGATTTATGATGCTTGTATTCATTTTTCTCATGCTATCCCTCGCACTGTTCTTCGTACTGCTCATTCATCTGTAGAATCGCATAATACAACAATTTGACTTTTTCGCTGTATTGCATGCATTAAACTGACTGACGGCATATGCTCTGTCAGTGAATTCTTAAGCCAACTTCATAATTTGCTCCTTCTTACGTTGTCATCCTTGCTTTTTTTGCCTTTTCTTTGCTCTTCGCTAAGCTTTTTCGATAAGACACATCATAAAATGAAGAAAAAAAAAAGATGAATTATAAAACTTTATGAGATTTTCATCTCTTCACACTGTGCCAAATGTAGCAAATCTATGAGACTAAGGGAGAAACAACTAGAAAACGCATAAGAACATCAAAAATCATTTGCAACGAATCTTTTGTACCATACCTCTCTCTTGTGTTCAATTATGCTTTCTCGGGCACATTTTAGTGCCAGAAAGGTCAATAAGTATCGGCACTTACAAATCCAATAAAAACTAATAAATTTCTCGCAAATGATAGCGGTACTTGTACCCAACAAGGAATTTTCCAATTTCAAATTTCCCACCGATAACTGTTAAAATAGTAGACAAAAAGATTTCAAACACGTAAGCCTTCAATATTTTAATAATCAAACTAAAAGAAGAAGAATTCCTCTCATTTTCAAGTCAAATTTATGTCTGCATTGAATTGGAGTATATATATATATATATATAGATTTCTGTTTTACTTATTATAACTTTGATAATTCTAAGAGCAAACTGAGAGCCGACGTAAAATCCTTCGATTACATATCTCAGTGTACAGAGTTAGCTACAAGTTGAACGCCAAAGTTAGTATGACTCGTGCGAGCAACAGTTAAGTTGTGAAAAGAAAGAAAACCTTCATATTTCTGTTAAAGAAGCTTAACGATAAATGCATTTATATTTCAAATCTAAGTATCAGCGTACACACACTGCTTATCTAGAGTTGACATTTAGATTTATTCGTATGTATTAGAGTTGCTATGAATAAAATGTTAAATCTATAACGTTTTAAATCTACAGTTTCCAGTTAGTGTGGAAAATATTGAACTCAGTTATTATAAAATAACGGCAGGAATTGCGAAAGACTCTTGAATACATGTGCATGAATTTTGCGCTTCCGATTCCTCAATACCCTTCGATCTATATGACATTGTCGCCCCGCTTACGGCTCAAGGCTTCGTTTTTAAATTTGATCTATAGAAGTGCGTGCGCCCTTTTTCTTCAGCTTTACTTTTATATTATGAGAGTTCCTAGTTCGCAGTATTTCGTTGTGTGTGTGTGTGTGTGTGTGTGTGTGTGTGTGATTTACTCCATTTTCACTTAAAAGGGTTTCTATTTTCAAGCGGAACTTGTGTGTATTACTAGTGCACAAAGACCTTATGATTGGTTTGTAAAGTCATCCTTATTCGCTTTACATTTAGAATGAAATTAGATGTTATTGCGGTTTTTGTTGCGTCGAATGGGGGCAACGATGGTAAATAAAGTGTTTCATATACAATACTGTGAAATAGGTTTGAATATAATGTGGCGATGTACAGGAGAGAATTTTCGAAATTTACTTTTTCTTATTTTTACATATTTTTCCAAAGTTCGCTTTCGCAACTTTCTTATGACCCCTTATGAGAGTCAAACATATTGAAAGTCAGGGCAAACTCAATGAACTTCGTCTACAGTAATAAGACGGGTTCAGCAAAATGGCTAAATAGAGCGATTAAATATTACGGATAGGCTGACGTAAATGTATGCAGAATAATTTCCCCATTTCCCCATTTCAATATTATTTTTGAATCATGCGGTACATTAAATGTCACCATGATATGTGCATATAAAGGCAAATTGAGAAGCTTTCAGTCTGACAATGAAACGGTTTATATAAATCACTTAGCACGCAACATTTTCCACGCACGAATTATTTTGTGTGTGAGAGCAGCGGGCTGTCAGAAGTTACTAATCGAGCGTGGAAGATGCATAGATTTAAACAATTCGTATTACTATCCTGCAAGACGTTCAAAGGAATCTCGTTTCGTACATTAGGTGTGCGCATAAGCTCTAGACGATCGTTTTGCCAAATATATATTTTTATTGCGGAAAAGTAGTTACCAATTCATCATTCAAGATATTGTCCAGGATTGTATTTCTATCGTTCGCTTTTTTTCGAGCAAGACATGAATTCCGTGCGGAAAGGATAACTCATTTTTCGAGATCATTCACGAAAGCACTCGCTTTTGGTATCTTCTTCTTTTATTGCACATACATTTATTTTCGGTCTATGTCTCTCCGTCCTCCGATACAATCTTCCACTATTAAGTGTAGGAGTTCATATATTTTTCCACGCATCATGTGTCCAAAGTACGCAGTTTTCCGTCTTTTGCTTTTACACTTTAACACACTCAGTTTCACAATTTATTCTTCTCGGGGCTTCCGACTTGGATACGCGATCTGCTCGTAATATTTTTAGCATTTTACGGTAACTCCGCAACGCAAAAGCTTTTAGTGTATTTATTGTATAGGTTTTTAATGTACGTGGTTCTCGACCATACAAATGCAGGGGCCATATAAAGCACTTCATGAAACGAAGGCGAAGGGACAATTTAATTTCCCGAGTTGCTGGAGTTTTCTGTTATTTCGGGTATGATGATTTAGCCGTTTCTGTCCTTTTTTTATTTTTATGTCGTTGTTCCAGTCTTCGTGTAATACGGATCCAAGGTGGCATTTGCATATGGAGTTGTCGATCAACTTACAATCATAAATTTGGTTTTGCTGATGTTTACCTTTTACTCGAAATTGTTACTTTAGTCAGGTATAGCTTGAACCGTCATCTGCATATCCTGCTTATTATCTGCTTATTATTTATGGATTATCCACTGACGTTAATGCCTGCTTCGAGTGTTTGATTACTTCAGGGACGACGGTAAAAAGAAGAGGAGACAAAATGCGTTCTTGACGGACCCCGTTTGCTTGTAGGAATATAAATTGTTCTTATAATAATTGCCAAGGACTTCCGTTGTTTGACTGTAATGCAAATTTTTGAGGCAGCGTGTATCGTGTCCGTCAATACTAAACTCTTTCAAAATATCTATTAATTTGCCTGCCGCATTACAACATTTAGTTTCGGATAATCACCAATTAGAATATGATGCGGTACAGGATTCTGTTTTGTTTTTCGAGCTGTTCACAGGTGCACAATCAAATTTTAACGTAACTCACATTTCAAGACTTGAAATATTTGATTCATGACACTACACTAAGAAGAGACAATTAGTTGCCTTATCTGCCTTATGAAAGTGCAAAATCTGAATGTTATTGATATTAACGCCATCTTTTTACAAAGTTGAAGAATTCTTCACTTTTTTCTCGAACATTTGTGAATTTTCATTGCACTGAACGCATTAATGAATTTCAGTAATGAATTCTTCTTTTTGGACTCTTAAGTTTCATGTTTAATTTGTTAGATCTAGAAGGCGGAGTAAGCAAGAGATAGAAAACGTGTGAAAGAAATGTGCAGAGGGAAGGGGAGAAATAAAAAGAAAGCATTTGATTTATCACAGCTAAGTGTTGTTTAAATTACTTTTGAACTCTCTGTCTCTGTGTTACGGATGTAAATGTTTGTTTTAAGAGTGCCTGTGCGGTTTGGAGTTGTGTGATACTTTGTTACATTATCATACGATTCAAAAACTATGCATGCATGTATGTGTGTGTGTGTGTGTGTATGTATTTCCATGTGTCAGTTTGTGTATGAATGTGATTGTGGTTGTTGTTTACTGTTCTGATATTGTTTCAACGTATTATAGTGCCCGGCAATCTTTTGGCTTAATGCTCTACTCAAGTGCTCAACTTAACTCAATTCAGTTCTGTTCAGTTCGGTTCAGTTCAGTTCAGTTCAGTTCAGTTCAGCTCAGCTCAGCTCAGTATTGGTCTCTGGAAAACTCTAGGGAGTGTCAAAAGGCTTTGTTTACATTGTTTTTTGAGATTTACGAGCTACACTGTAACACACTAACTTTTTTCCCTCTTATTCACTATATGGTAATTTACTGCGCTGAAACCATATTTTACAGTTAACAACATGACTGCTACTATACTCTCTCGCATATACAAAAGCATATATGAAGATTTTTGTAACTGCTTATCGATTAGCATAAAATATATGTAGACCGAGATTTTATTTATAATGATAGTTGAGAAAAATCCAGAGAAAATAAGGACGACATATAACGAACCTCAACACTGCCACTGCCACTGCCACTGCCACTGCTACTGCCATACTTACGAATGTAAACGCTTCCATACATACATATGCACACACACATATAGGCGCACACACACACACACACACACTCACACACGCACACAAATGTATATATATATATATACATATACAATATGTACACATGCACACACGTACGCATATATAAGCGGTTATAATACGAAAGAAAAAAAAAAAAAAATCAAAGGAAAAAAAGCAGAAGAAAATTAAATGATTGTAATTAACTTTAACTAATTGTTAATTTGTGAAATGATTTTTATGCTCAACTTAATTAAACGGTTTTTATTTTTTATCGGCATTTTCTCATTTAATAATAATAATTATTATTAATTGTGGACTACATAATAATTATGACTAAAAGTCTTCTAAAGCTTACTTTTTCATATCATATGGTTTTTCTCCCTTTCCTGCTTATTACTGATAATAATTCAAATTTTTTTTAGCTTCTTTTTAAAATAAATCCATTAAAAATGCTTTTAGTCGAATAATGTAATTTTTAAAACGTAACCAAAAACGAACAAAAAATTAAAATGGCAAACGAAAAAAGCAAAGTGCTTATGAGCCGAAGAACAGAAGGGACGGACGGTGAAATTTAGTTCTGCTGAAAATTAATTATATTTACAAACAAGTTAGGTTTTAATAAAAATTGAAAGAGCTCGAAAAATAATAAAAGCCCGTTATAGTAGATACAAAAGGAAAGGAAATAGTCATGGATTTGCCAAATAAAGATGCAAAATTTTTCTCACGCTTACTGATGCCTATCAAAAGGCGAGAAGAGGCAAAGTTTTGCATACTGATAGGAATTAAAATTTCATTTACACATTTCACATTTTATTTCTTTCACACACACACAAACGATAGAAAGCTAAAATTCAAAACAAGTACATCCTGATTCATTAGGAAGTTAAGAATGAAGAACTAGTCATGATCCGCTTATGCCGCTTAGCACGAAACAATCTCGGAAAAACACCGACACTTTTTTCATGTTTTTCGTCTACAACTTTCGATCCCATAAATTATATATATAATATATATTATAAATTGGAAGAAATGGAATTGAATCGAGTAACGTTTTGTGTCAAATATCAGCTTTTTATCTTGATTTTTGCGACTTTTGCCCATTCGGGCTCAACGTAATCCCATTGTACGTATACCACGGGGCAAATGTTCTCAAACGTTCTAATTGTTAACACTGCACGCCACACAATCATTTGTTTTGATGATCGAAAATTGAAAAGGATCATAATGACGAACTCTGTGGTTTTACTGCTGGAGTTTACTTTATGATTAGAATTCTAATTAGTTTGAATTGGAATTGATTTTAGTCAGAGGTAGAATTCTGCTTGCATTCCGATGGAATTGAATTTCAATTGCATTAAAGTCGAATTTACGCTCTAATTTGGACCTGATCGATTTTTTATAATGCTCTTCGATTGGCATTGAAATTGAAATTTTGCATAACATCCTTAGCATGTACTCAGAGATGTAATTGATGGAAATGCCAGATGTAGTTCAGTCGAGTTTAGGATTTCAATTCCTTACAGAATTTCAATTAAGAATTGCATATAATAATGGAATCGTAACTCGATTGTCTCCCCGGTCCGCTTAGACCTGCGCTTGCAAACACAAATTAAGTTACAATTAATTGAATCTTTATTAGTGTGCAAACTCCAAACATTTGGATATTTGATCGAAATGAAATTTCTTCTTAAGCTAACAATTCCAATTGAAAGGGAATGAAATTTCAAGCGGAATTCAAATCAAACATTGTAAGTTGAAATTGAAACTTGGAAAGAGACAAAGTTAACATTTGGCAATACAAGAACTTTGGATATCAAATGGCCAATTTAACAACTTTGGCAGCGCTAAAGCCAAAGCAAAATGTCATTTCTGTTTGGAAGTAGCAGATCTCAAAGTAATTGCCTAACAGTTGACATTCTAATATCTTTTCCTTCTATTCCACTTGTGAAATGAGAGCAGATAACAATGAGATATGGTGTTCTCCATAGGATAGGAAATCTAATGGAAAATTGCTTAAAAACAAGGTTTGAAATTTATGCATACCATGTTTTCTTAGTAGCCGCTTATCGCCGCTACTTATCAGACTAAGAAAGAGCTTCGTCTCTTTTGCATGCATTTCAGATGGCGAACATTCTAATAAAGAGGATGCGTATGCACAGCTCGTTCGCGTTTGAAAAGTACTTGCTTGTCATAATAGCGGCTCTGGCAAATTACTTGAAAATTCTTTTCAGTCAGAGAAAAACGAAATTCATGCATGATGACGAATTACTCTTAAGAGAGAGAGCATGCGATGGGCATCTGGACATTGGCCCTAATTGCAGGATTCTTGATGGTAAAAAAAAAAAAACAAAAAAAAACAATACATTCAATATTCGTGACTCGGAGAGATCTGATTAGTTATAGTAAAAGACTTATGAAAATTGAGTTTCAACGTAGTCTTAACATTGAAGGAAGGTTGCAAGGAAGGAACCTGCAATAGAAGTAATGAAAAAGTTTTGTAACTCTTCGCCATTTGTTTTGTTATCTCGCACATCAATGCAAAATATCGATCGTTCTGCGTTGTGGTTCTATGTTTGAATTGAATTTAAACAACAGAATGTGTTTTTTTTTTTATATTCAATAATTTTGGGAGCATTTCAATTAAATATCCAACAGAGTTTGGCCAGCACATAATGCCGGTGTAAAATTCTTGACCAATACGCGTTTCTGCAGTTTCTCAAGTTTTACGTTATTGCTGCACATAAGCTAACCTAACACTGTGCATACATTAAAATTTCGTTGAACTGCGTTTCTCATCTGCGTTCTTCGTTCGTTTCTTTGTTTTATGTTGGCATCACTTTTAGCATTTGTTATGAATTTTATTAAAAAACTTATTTTCCGTAATTCGTTTTCTGTTGCTGCTGCTGCTGCTGCTGCTGCTGTTGCTGCTGCTGCGTATTTATATAAACGTATGTTTTTGATAAGAAAAGCTCTCCGCATACAGTGCCTTCTGAAAAGTAACGAAAACTTACAATGAAATGTGAGTTCAAAGTGAAGTTAAATGTTTAGTTTGCAAAAACAAAAAAAAAAAAAAAAAAAAAAAAAAAAAAAAAAAAAAAAAAAAAAAAAAAACGGAAAAAAAAAAAAAGAAGAAAGAACACACTAACGCTCATTGCGTTTAATTTGAAAATATTTTCAAAGCCTACAAAGCTACAACAATAAAAATAAACTCAGTAACAAAATGTTGCAAAAGTTTTTCTATAGAAACGACTCCATATTTTACCTTCTCTGAGTTGTGTGTATGCGTGTGTGTGTGTGTGTGTGTGTTTGTGTGTGTGTGTGTGTGTGTGTCTATGTAGTATGCGTTTTTCTCTCCGTGTTTTTTTTTTTTCTGTTTTTGCGTTTGTTTGTTTGTATTTGAACTGAGGATAAATTCCTTAAGCAATTTCATAATGTCGATATTATTACTGTTGTATTTGTATTGTGCAGTTTTTGTTGGCTATTTGAAAAGCAACGAGTTTTTTCTACTGCCTATATGTGTATGTGTGTATGTGTGCAAAAGAATTTTTTTCTTCTGTTTGTCAAAGTGCTCTCTTTATGTAAAAATTTTTGTAGTAAGCAAAAGAAACTTTTTCAATATTTAGTTGTTTCGAACTAAAAAAGCTAATCATAAATAATAAAAAACTTGTTAAGCAAATGTTGCGAAAAATAAGCGTTTTGCGTGAGGTTTATTTTTTTCACTTTTTTTTTTTAATTTTTGTCTTTACGTCTGAATTGTTTTCAGGAAGAATCAAATAAAGTGAAACAAAATAAAATCAAACATGGAAAATATAATAATAAAAAATGCACTTCATTCAGATTAGTTGGACCCTTAAAACTCTGGAGTATGAATGTTGTGTGAGCTGCGGTTTTAGCGAGTTGGAAGATGTTCTTTCCGTTATCTATTTTTTCATTTTATTTTATTTTATTTTATTTTATTCGTTTTATCCACAGAGCTAGCTAATGTTTTTGTGTGAATAAAACTTTTAATAAGTCCTCTCATTAGAAGAGATGTTAAATGCCACAAAACTTTGAGAAACTATTGTGGAAACAGTAAAGTTATTTTTTTTGTTACTTCTTTTATTTTATTTTATTTTTTTTTTTTTGAATATATATATATATATATATTTGTATTTATATATGTATATGCGAATGTGACGGTTGGTCGAAATCAAAATGAGTATTTGAGACTAAATGTCAGCGCAAGTGTGTTTGTTTCTTTCAGCCATTTTTATTACAATATATATATATATATGTGTGCGGACGTGTGTGTTGTGTTGTAAGCATGAGACTGGTATTCCCTTAGGAGTGCTTTTTACCACAAAATGTCATTTTGCCTTAAAGTGGCGTAAACTCAGCTGACCAAAGTACAGACATAATTGAAAAGATCATTAAGCTGAATACGCTGTCACTATATATACATATATACATGTATATAGAAATATGTAAGTAGAAATGAGTGTGTATGCGGTTAGTATGTCAATTCTCTCAAAACTTTTTTACTTTCGAAGCCAGTAAAAACATCTAAGGCTTACGGCGGATCTTGTATACCTACCATTTAGTTTGAAAAAATGTTTCTTTGTTAAAAAACAAAGAAATAAAAAACTTACTGTAACGCTACGAAAGATGAAGTGCACGCTAAACAATCTAAATATATATGTTCGACAAAAAAAAAAAAAGGAAAAAAAGATATAACGCGTATATAACGCGATATCATTCCGATCTTTTTGCTAGAAATGTAAAAAAAAAAAAACTAAATTAAAAACTTATATGTTTATAGGGGATTTGTGGATTTATTTGCTGATCCATTGGGCCCACTTTTGCGACCATCCTTTCGAATGTTTTCGCAGATGTAATTAAGCATATATTAAATTGAAAAGATAATATTAAGCGATCAGAAGATTTTTCCATATGCTTTCCGTAGGTCCATACGCCATGCAATCTCTGCTATGCATTTCACCAACGAAATAGAAAACTTAGCATGCTTCGTCTTACGGATGCAAAAAAAGGACTAAAAATTACTTTTCTTTAAGGATAATGTTATGCTGTGACTGAAAACCATAATCTGCCAGAACAAATAGCAGAAATCTGTTAAAATTATGAAAGCTTAACAATTGCAATAAGTTTCTCATCTAAATGAAATTTTAAGACTAAATTTTGCCCTTCTTATGTTTTGCTTGAACTTTACGATTATTCAATGTTCACGAATAGGAATAGGAAACATAAAGAAATTATATGATGCAACCCATGCTTGCATTGGGCAATATTTTCTCTTTTCTACACATCAGTGCATGTTTTACTAATTTGTCATAAACGCTACAAGCTTGCATAGATTTTGAGAGATTTTTGAAAAAGGGGCATAATTAGTATAATGCTTCTCCCTCTTAATCCTTCAATAAGTGAATACAATATAGTTTCGTTTTGATCTTTGTCGACTTATGTGCCGAAGATTGCAATTTGTAGGAAATCTTCGTCTCCCGTTTAATTGAAAGAAAACCAAAGGTTGCTCTCATGATTAAACTTTATCGATGAATGCATGTGGGGACTCGAGCCGACGCTTTAGGAATATGGCCACAATAAAATTTGAAGAAGAGGAATTGGAGATTATGCTCAAAGTGGGATCATTCCAAAGACAAGAATAAATAATTTGCAAAATCCATAAGAGTTCAGCAAGCAAAGGTTTTACAGGGAAAGGAAATAAAGGAAATGGAAACCATTAATCAGTAAGTGTATTGGGTGCCTTATCAAATGAAGACGACGGATATTGGAAAGAAATACTTAATATATCAAATAGTGCTTCAAAGACCGAAAAGAAAAGTTTTTTTGCGTCATATCGTAAAATATGAAAATGCGATAGAAAATATTCACGATACCGTATACCAGGGTACACTGTGTCCAGAAAGCAAGACCAATTCAATTTTATTCATTTTAAATCTGTTTATCATTTCAAATCCACTTCGTCGACTTCAAAGTGATCACTCTTAGATACCAAGCACTTACGGGTCAGGTTTCGAATGGGATGATGATCGCCCGGGGCGCTCTTTGTCTTCAACTCGTTCTCGGCCTTCTTTGAACTGTTTACACCTCTTGTAAGCATTTCGTTCGAGCAAAGTCTGCCCATTAAAGTTCAGGATCAATATTAGATTTTGTAAAAATCGGAAAAAATACTTTTTGAGTCGCACAAAACCAAGCGCACTTGGAACACTAATGACTTTTAAGATGTGAAATTTTGTGACAGATGTCTGCTTCCAATTTAGAAAAAAATATTTCTGATCTTCGATATATCCGAGTAATTTAGCTTCAGTATTGGTCTTACTCTTTGACCACAGTATTAAACATCTTGGAAATCTAGAAACAACACTAGTCATACTACTTAGGTTTCGTTTTCTGTCGTTCTGTTTTTTGTTGTCGAAAACCTTGAAACGTTCAACGCATAAAGTAAATAATATCGCAAAGCGAAAAAAGCAGATCGGGTGAACCAATGAGATCGGACGGCAACGCTGAATATATATGGTGTCAAGCTCATGCTCGTGCTGACGAGGATGAGGTTAAGTAATTGTAGTATATGATAAACTATTTAACTCAGTGATAGTTTCACTCGGCGTACCTAACAGAGCTAACATCCTTTATATACTGAAAAGTATGACGAAGTGACTTTTTACCTTGACAACCATCAGCCATGAATTGAGAAACCCATCGAAGCAACAAACAGGGATACATATGACATCATACACCAATCGATGGTCCTTCTAACTGGTGAAATAACCAAGATTTCTTGATCCTGGGATTTATAGGTTTTCAGAAAGATGGAAGAACTAGTGCCTGACGATGGACAGCACTTTGGATGGTAAATTTGAAATCGATAGTTTTTCACAACGAAGACACTTTTACCTAAAAATAGTTTGAACCAATGCCGAACACCAATAATAAATATTTTCGGAATTAATGTAAAACCGTTCGATAATCTGCTCTTGAAAATGTATAGAGGCTCTAATAGATCGGAGTTCAATTTACATTTAATTTGATAGCAAATTTCTACGACTAAGTTACGATAGTGGATGAAATTCCGCAGACAAGATAACGGAGCAAATGGTAGTTTGAAAGCTGTTAAGCGAATGTTCTTAAAATTTATTTTATCAATTTTTGAAGATCTTTTCACCGATTTGGAATTGGAGTTGTAGCCCGTTAATGAAACATCTCCTATTTGTGGGTCGCCCTAATAGTAAACGCGCTATTTAGCGCCGGCAGATCATATACATATCGCCAGATATCTCTTGTGTATGTATCTCTTAGTTAACATTCGTTCGCGGCGTAGCCTACAATTGCTAAACGTTTTTGCGTGCTTCACAGAAGCAAATTTTTGTTCATATTTATTTGGTGCTGCTGAAATCCAAACGGTAACAGCTAGTTCTTCCGTTCGACGAAATAAGAGAAAGAAGAAATCGCAAAATGCATAAACATGTTCAACTGTTAGTGTGCGGAGTCGTGATTCATAAATTTCGTAAAGATGTAAACAAAATGAAAATCACAATTCGTGGAAAAGCTACTGGAGCAGTAGCCGCAGCTACTATGAAAGCTGTCAAAGGTCAGCAACTTATATCAACCAAAGCAGCAGTAAGTACAAAAGGCGATCTGTTTGTGTGTCTCTTAGATTTTCACTGTGCATTAAAGGCCATTAAATGAAAGACGTAAAAATACCAGACAAAATATGATATGGTCAGGTTAGCTTCAAAAGAATAAGTACGCGAACTCCTGCGTATCATTGAGGGCCATCGAGAAATAAATTATGGAATAAACGGAGCCAAGTATAGTTGAGGAACGCAAGCAAGCACACATCTATCGTTTATTATTCAAAAAGTTGAAAACGGGTTTTCTTTGTTACGTGCGGCTTGCAAAATGAAGATCAAAAAGGGAGGGCGCCATCTGACATGCTTCAGCGTCGCTTCAGAAGCAAATCGATAATGAAAGACGCTCCTGCATTTAATAAGAGAGCAAAACTGATTATGAAGGGAGAAAATCTGAAAGCTGAAAAGGGAAAAGAACCGTTTCCTCCTTCTCCACGTGATCCCACGTGATTTTGAAGATAACGACGATTAGTTTAATGAAACGATTTATGTTTTCATTATAGTTCTGTTCAGAAGAAGATCAAGATAGTTTCATTTTAATTTATTTACTTTTCTAATTTTTTCATTTCTTTAGCTTGACAAATTTTTAACTTTGAATCATTTTCTTTTTGTTTAAGTATTACTTATATAATATGAAATGTATTAATAAAATGGAATTTAGAAAATATGCTGAGAAATAAAAATTTCAACTGGAAATACTGACGATATAATTAATATTCGTCCAAAGTCATTGCTAAACTGGCTGCTAGTGGTGTATATGTTCCCTTCAAAGGATCGTAGAGTTCAATTTCACACATACCTAACATTTTTGTCTTTGCTAAAGGCGGGCGATCTTCACACTTGGTTTGCGCCTATGCTGATCGAATTGATAATTGAACGATATTGAAAGAATGACAAAACTAAACAAATAAATAGCAAATGCAAACATAAATTAAAAAAAAGAAGTCATACTTGATGTTATGAAAAATAAAATAAAAAATTGATTGTTACTACTTACCATATAGTGCGTGTATGCCGTTGCCAAAAAGCTACAATACACAAAGAGTGTTATAAAAAATGTTATCGAATTTAGTCAAGTGGAGATTTTTGGTATGTTTTAAAGGACCCTAAACCCTATTAGACAAATCTAATTTCGTCACTAACTCCCCTCGTCATCTGGACTTGAGTAAATTTGATATGGGCAAGGCATACTTGAAGCGATTTCGGCGGTGTTAAAAAAGTGTTTTAATAATAAAGTTAAGATTTCCTGATTTCCTGGTTTCAGCTTCTTCTTCTTTTAGTACGTATTTAAGATGGGGAGATGGGTATACGAGATTCGGCAGCTGTGGAATGTAATTTTCTTACTTTTTTAATTTTAACACTTTGCGATAAATCGTACGCCAGCAAAGACATTTTAACAAAGAGATGTCCTTAAAAACTGTAGACTATCTTGGGGGTATCTTCACTCCAGTAATTTTTCGTGATACCTATTCAAAAGCCGCTTTTCGAAAGCCGGAATTCAAAACATTTGCTGAAATCTACATACAACAATATAAATATATACATATATATGCATATATATATAATATATATACGTTCTCCATGAATATATCAAAAACGGTATCAAGTAGTGTAAGTGTAGGTGATTGGGGGGAAACGTACCGCAGGGCCTTGTTCCATCTCGTTAGGACTTTGCCTCGCGAAGTTCGATCGTCCTCCAGCAGATGACATAAAATGACGTGTCGAAGCATTCTGACTAAATTCTATGCATTGATGGTGTCACTAAACGATTATTTATTAATCGTTAACAATATATTTTTTACCTTTCATGAATTACAAATTTTTTGCCCTCGAAAGTTCTTTTTTTTGTTTTTCGATATACAGTTATAAGTAAGGACAAAGGCCAATGGGACGTAGCCTATAAGTGTTTATGCGACTTCAGTGTTTATATTGCGATTAGACTTAAACGTATTACTTTGAATTTGAAACCAGTAAAAGCTTAAAGTTTGTCAGCAAAATGAGTGATTTATTTATTCTTTGCGCTATTTGAAAACCGGGGAAAACGACGCATTTATTGATGTTTTTATTTGTCTACTATAATTGTTTTCTTCTTATAAACGCAATTTTGAACAACCAAGACTAAAGCAAAATGTGAACTATTTAGTTTTCGTTTAACCGAACAGCTATGAGGGAGCATGTTTATCAGCTGTCCTCCTCCATACGTCGAGTAAAAAAAAGAAAAGAAACAAAGTCGTTAAACATTATTGTTGAATGTTGTCGCACACGTAATGCAATACCAGCTCGAAAACGAAAGCGTAAGGGAAGTTTCATATGGGGGGTATCTGATCATATGTGCATCAGTTTGTGTTTCGTTCACACTATTCTAGTATACTACACTATGTTTATTATTGAATTTATCGTTGCATTGATTACAAGCGCTTTGCAACAATTGTCGGTTTCCTTTGTATAATTTTCACAATTCGTCATCAACCACTTGAGAGACTGGTTAATGTTAAAGTTTTTTTTTATTATCCAAAAAAAGATTAGAATCTTTTGATGCTAAAGGCTTAGAGTAGTAACGTTTTGCTTTGTTCGCAGTCCGGAAAGTCATTCCTGACTTTTGATTTCGAATTGACCGTACAACCAGAAGCACTTTTTCCACATGTCATGCTGCGTCCCAGTGTCGTAACCCCCGAGAAATTAACTTAATTGCATGCCCAGCAGATTCCGTTGTCTTGAACGTCGACTTTAATTAACACCAAATAGTCGCATTTTCGCAGCAGGAAAAAGGGGGTAATTAATTCATTATTTATGTTTACTTACGTGATTTTTACAAATTTTTAATCTTAAAATTTGTTGTTGTATCCTTTAAAATCATTTCAGATATTATAAAAATATTTGCTAATATTTTTTTTTGCGATTTATCTCGTCTGGCCTTTTTTGTTTTTTTTTTTGTTTTTTACAAATTCTCTGTGTAAGCGTTTTAAATATAAATAACATACACGTCTACATATAAATTGTTGGCCCTTTGAAAATTGTTTTATAACATCGGGTAGCTGCCGGTAGTTTGGTTTTTTTTTTGCGTTTTTTCTTTATTTGGAAGGAGCTTTAGTCTGGCGTGTACAAGAAATATTTTTGGCTGGATTGTTGGTGTTGGTAGCGGTGGTGGTTGTGACACAAAAAATGGTCAATTATATTCGGTTGCCTAGCTTTGGCCACCGGTAGGTGTATATTAAACCATAAATATTTCTCCAACTGGTGGCACCAGCATCACCAATGCCATCAACAGCAAGTGTTCGTTGGCGCTGGTGGCGGTGGTAGTGATGGTTACTTGGTTGGTTATTGCTGTTACTGCTTTACAAGTGGTTTCCACAATTAAAGTAATTTTTCTAAAAGGTATACATAAAACCCTACTGCCATCTAAGCTTAAAACTAGCTGTGCATGTAAAGAGTCGGAATTTTCAAATCAAAAAGAAAAAATAAAAAGAGAGGTGACTAAGAAACTATATTACATTTAGAGCGAATCTTAAGCTCCTACCAGTTCGAGTTGCCTTGTTTACGGTTTCTACTTCAATGATGTGGACTGTGAATGCCATAATGTGGAAATATGTAAAATATTTATCTTCAAGAGATATCGTGAACTTGCTCAGGTTTCGGAGATCACGAAATGTCGCTAAGCAATTAACGAGAAGCACGCTCCTCTGTCGTTTCCGTAATTTTTAATAATTTGCGAACGGAACGACTTATTTAGCGAACCACCGTTCTCTGGTCGATTATATAATAAATAAATAAAATTTTCTTGGGCATCATCAACAGTAACACGAGCTTCTGTTGGGTAGAACAGTAATCTCACTACTCTGTGAGTTGTATTTCGCTTATATACATGTACATATTATCCTCTCATATACATATTATATATATTATATATGGAAAATATTTTTATTTTCTCTTCTTTCTTTCTTTCTTTCGTTTTCTAGTGTTTTCTTCTCCATTTTATTTTGTATGTTCAAGTATTTCATGTTTTTGCTTTGTTTATGGTCTTTGAACCGTCTATGTATACTTTGTTATGCTGGTTATAGTTGTAGTTGTTGTTATATTTTGTTATTGTTGTTTTTGCTATTATAATCTATGCTTTGACATTTTTATTATTGCTGGTAAAGTTTCAGTTACTGCTATTATTGTTGTTGTCGGTGACATTGTTTTATGGCAAATTTCAAGTACATTTCTCAAAAACTGTACATTGGATTTATTATGTTGCCTCAGTTACTATAGTTATTATTGTAGTTATTGTTGTTACGGTTATTGTTGTTTTTGTTGTTGTTGTTGTTGTTGTTGTTGTTGTTATTATTATTATTATTATTATTATTATTATTAGTATTGTTAAAGTTGTTGTTATTGTTGTAGTTGTTGTAGTTGTTGTAGTCGTTTTTTTTTTTATTTTTATTTTCATTTTTATTATTATTATTGTTGTTGTTGCAACCTTATAATCCGGTTTTCAGTCTCTGTAAAACAAATGGTAAGTTTATCGTCTTTTGTTTTATTAGAAACAAAAAGCAAAAAAAAAAAAAAATAATGGGAGAAGAAGCTAAGCTGAAAGTAGTAAATTAATAAATGAACTTAAATAAATTAAGAAATAACCACCAGTGGGATAATTGCATTTGTTTGATAGCAAATTCCACATATCCATCAATTAGCTGCGAAATAATTGCTAAGCAAACTCAATTCATTGCGTACAATGCTTGGCTTTTTGAACATAATTCGGGCAAAAAGAAATGCACAGAAAACCTCGCAAACCTTCATATATAAATACGTCTGTGTGTATATATGCATATACATAAGTAAACACATACAAAATACACATACGCTCGCGTATGTATCCAGTACAACCTAGACTTTATAAATCAATAAAAGCGACCCAAATGGTGTTTAAATGCGAGCTAACCAGCACTCCTGATTATATTTGCTTTCAGTCGTTTTAGTCATTGTTTCCTCGCAAGTCATTACATTTATGACATTGCAAATAAAGCTGCAAGAATCGTAAATTCAATCGATGATTGATTATATGGGTAATGCAGGGTAATGCAGGAGGTTGGCAGGCCGGCATCAATCCATGTTCCATAAGGTCCTGATGCCAAATAATACAAAAACGATGTTAAAATTTTTACGTGCACTATTTGGTAAAGGGCTCTCGCAGGTACATCCACAAAAAAAAAAAAAAGAATTCAACCCAAACTCGTTTACTTTACTCTTTGTCTTTGGTTATTTATAACAACCACTCTACGAAACAGTCAATGGTGTGTCTAAGGAAGCGATAGATAAAATAAATTGTAATTAAGTAGGACATAAGAATGTGTCGAATTTAAAGAGACGAAACCTGTTTCTCGTTACAGTCTTTATAAAATTAAATTACATTTCGCAAATTGCTCTTAAGCGTTTGTGCAAAATGTATTCTTGTTCGGAACTACTTACGCGCATATATAATTTCATGTCCGCCCTGCAGCATATGTCCGCCTAAAGCTTTTATCTCTTGCAAGAACTGCGGTTCATTTCGTTTTTTAGTGCCTAAAATTCATTAATTTTGATAGAGAGTTTGTCACGTATGCGGTTGTAATGATTATATTATATGTTCAGCATTATCATATTATGTATTAAGAAAATTATTTTTATAGCTACCATTGCGAGACACAATTTTGTAGCAATTTTTGTATTCCACTTGTAGTACCTCCAAGCACGTTGCAAATTGGTTCCCTATTTTCTTTTGATATTTGTACGATTTTAAGAAACTGAAACCACACCCTAATTGAAGTCACATTGCTCGATTGTGACTCAACCAGAAGGTTATTCGTAGCCAATTATCGCCACTTAAGCTAGTGATGAGCATTTTTGTTTGCAATTATTGCAAATAAGTTCAATATAAGTTCAAGGATGGGAAAACAGGGATGGGGATGACAGGTGCAGGAAAAAGATAGCTTAACAAGCTCGTACAATCTTTACGTAGAGAAGAAGATAGATTTTTCCCGTTTCGAAGCTCGCTCTCGCCTTTTGACAAATGGTCAAACAATTGGCGGCCAAGAAAAAATCAATTTGTAAGCAGCAAAAATTGGAATATCAGCGCTGAGTATGATGATGAACGTAAAACTCAAGACGCCAACTGTTTGCATTCACTCTAATGCACTTATTGACCTATCATCGTTTAAATATTAGGAAAATCAATCAACGTTTATTTCAATCAAATCAATTGCTGTACAGTTCTGTTTTAAATGCATACGCACTTATTTAGATATGTACGTATGTATGTATGTATTTATGTATGTATGTATTTATGTATGTATGTATTTATGTATGTATGTATTTATGTATGTATGTATTTATGTATGTATGTATTTATGTATATATATATATATGTATGTGTATTTGTATGCATGCATGCATGCATGCATGCATGTGTGTGCGTGTGTAAGATGTACAATATATATGCTTATAAAGTTATCGATTATTTACAAATGTCCTAAAGTATAATGTAATTGAAGTTTATAATTGCTCTACAAAAATTAAAAATAAAAAAAAGAAATTTTAATGTTTATCCACTCAAACAAACAAAAAAATAAATAAATAAATAAATAAATAAATAAAAATTAAGTACGAAAAATACATAAAAAGTGTTCGCAAAATCATTAGGATTTTATTCCGACTCCTCAGCACAAGCTATTTGTTTGGTGCAAACATTGTATAGAAATTTCTCTGAGAATGACCATAAAGTTGTGGCCATTATTATTTCATTTGTATTTGAACAGCGTACCAGTACTACTGCCAGCCACATTTAGGGTGGGCCATCTCTTCGGTATACTTCTTCTTAAACATTTTTATTTAAAAAAAATTAAAAGTTGCATTTATTTCCTAGAGACGTCTTCGTATTGCATAATAAATGTTTGATTTAGCGTCCTGTGTCACTCACTCATAGGATCGTCGTGTTGAAAACGCAGTTCATTCGTACCCACTTCAATCGAGTTCGGTGAGAAAGAAAAAAAAGTGAAAATACTTTACAATGACTGTCGCTCTGATTATGATTTTTCGATACGTAAGTTTTATGAATTTTATTTTAATTCTTGAATTGCCTTGTTTTGCTTTTTAACGCAGCGCGGATTAACGTGGGCAGAAATTATGTTATACGCTTATGCGTTTGTCATGAAATTGTGGGGAGTAAATAAAACCAACAGATGTCGCACTCTTTGCACCAAATACATATATATATATATATATAAATATGTACAATATTGTGTATATATGTGTGTAGTCCAAGTCCATACGTACAAATGTGCGCAATTGTAGGTTCATTAGGAATAAAGCAGAGAGAGAGAGAGAAAGAGAAAGAGAGAAAGAGAGAAAGAGCGGCTGAACCACGATGGCCGAGTATTGGCGCCGTCGACGACGAAGTTAACCGCAAAAACTAGCGAATATCCTCACCCCACACAACTATAATTCATTTTGCATCTAAGTAGCTATTGTAACTGTGCGAGTACTTGTGTTACAAATTAGTGCAATTACCAAAGTGCGATAGCAAAGGAACCAAGAGTAACTAAATGAAATGGAATTTTTATTGCATGGCACTTGAAAAATTGAAAAGAATCTCCATTGCCTCTGTAAACTTTCGCTTGATTTCAATTTCAAGCAGAGACCAGAACGACGAAAAAAAAACAAAAATATATAAAAGAAATTATTATTGAAATAATTAAAAAATTATTATGGTTTATTACATAAACTAAGACAATAAAATGAAAAGAAAGAAAGCAAACGAAAAAATCTTATACGAGGTGTGTTCAAAAAAAAAAGACTTTTTGTTTTTCTTGAAAATATTTGTTTACTCATTAATATCTACTTTGTACCCTTCAAGGTAATCCCCCTTAGGTATAGTGCATTTTTAGCGACGCGATTTTCGATTCTCGACGCACTTTGCGCTTTTTGGTATGACCTGGAGTTCTTCCAGCGATACGGTGCTCATCTCCTTAATCGTGGCAAGACCCCGTTCTTTCCTGGGAGTTTTCAGTTTTGACAATAGGAGAATAAGCTCGATGGCCAACTTCTATGAAGACCGTAGTTGAGACATGACTATGGTGTTGTTTTTGAACAAAAAATCACGAAAACTTGCTTGCCACTCCTTTTATGCCCAAAACGTTCCAAACAATTGCATGGCATGAGACAACCGATATGTCGACGTTCTCTAATAGTGATTCGACGATTCTCCATAACAATTTTCTTCACTGCTTCAACGTTTTACCGGTTACTCACATGCTGGGGCGTCTAGGGCGTAATTAACTTCTTCTCAGCATTCTGCGAAGGCCTTGTACCCCTTGTAAACGTTTGTTTTTGCTCAAAGTCGACTTGCCCATCTCTATAGTTAATACATGAACTGAGCAAAGCCACCAAGTCGCCAAGCCACCAAAGCACGTTTAACCTTTATATCTGTCAAAAACAAAATAAAAATGCCGAAATGTCGAAAAGCGTTGGGGACGCGTGTACCAACATAACAAAAAAAATTCAATAATCGAATGTTTGTAGCCCACGAAATTTGAAAACTCAGTCTTCCTTTGAACACACCTCGTATATGTTTTATCTGATGACGAATGATCTTAACCGCATATAAGTATGAAGACGTATTAAATAAAAAAAACTCTTATTCAAATTACGTTGTGTGCGATGATCATGTAATCAATATTTCATTCATTCCTACTTATCTTGCGATACATTTTTCTTACCGTCTGTTTCTTGCAGTTATCTAATCTATATTTCCAAATTTTTAAAACATTTAAATCCTATATTTTAAATTGTGCTTTGCCAGAAAACTTGTGGAAGTTTTCAGGAACAGAATATAAAGCGAAATATAATATGAGTTTTCTTCCTTATAACCGAAAAACGGATAGGATGAAAAAGTTTTTCTTGGAAATTTACGAGATTGTGATAAATCTCTTCCTTCGGTTTCTTTTCGCGATACAGAAGAATTCGGATCAAAATTCGGATATTGTGAGCGCAAGAGACAAGGAAAACTTTGATAGGGATTTATGACAACTGAAGTCTTTTCCGGTAACTTTTTTAAAAGCAAACATTCCTTTTACGCAAATTCTGTTTATTTCGAAGAAGGTGCCTTTAGTACGCATCGTGATTGAAACTCCCATCAAATTGCCGCTTTCGATTCTAAGTGTCGAGAACGATAACTGAATGTCGTTTGTAATAAAAAAAAAATTGCATTGTTTTTAGAAAGCGCCAACAATTAAGCGATGCCGCTCATTCAGTGGCGCCACTTCATTTATTTCAATATATTTTTTTATTTCACGAATTTCGTGTCGTTATTAAATATTCCTTTTTGATAGGAAAGAGCTCAGTTCAAAGTCTGTATTGGCTTGAAAGTTCTATGCATACTCTTCTGAGTCGAAAGGAAATTTGTCTGTGACTTCCTCGTATTAAATGTCGTCAAACGGATATCGATGGTGTTGCATAAAAAGGGCGTTTACACTAGAAAACCTGGAAAAATCGTAAAAATTATTTTCGATAATCGGAAAAGTTAATTTAAAAGTAAGGCACGGTTAACATCCTAACGATGTGTGTGAAAATTTGAGCATAAGGAACGTGCTTTAAAAATCTGCACCTCTTTTACTCACAGTTGCGTCACAATTCGATGACTAAAATGGCAAAATTGAAATTTGATTTGCCGGACAAACTGTCGCATTTTCTAGATGCAAACGCTTTGAGGAGAAAGATCGTTAAGAGGACGTTAGAACTGATTGCAACTCGAAAGAGTCTGCGTTTAATTAACAAAGTCGGATTTACAAAAAAAAAAAAAAAAATAAAAAATGTTCCTGCTGCTTAGCATCGGGGCCTATCGGCCGATGTATCGTGTCATATATAATGCAAATAACTTGAGTTATTTTTCCCTAACTTATTTTTTTATCGAGTGTTATCGCTTTCAGTTTACCGATGTTTTGGTTGTTGGGCAACGCAGACCACAGACCAGGGCGGGTCCGTGACTACTTACAATTTTTATGAACAACAACAATTTTTGTGAACTGAGAACGCCCCTATTTTCCAAAAGAAAAAAAAAATTCTCTTTTTACTCCTCAGTCACAAATTACAGCAGATATATGTATATTCTGTGGCGATGCTGTATTACCTGTCCAAGATTTGAAAAAAAGCGGCCGCGCCCACCCAATGTGATAGTAGATTAAAATTTAATTTTCAAAACATTTTTAACAGCGATAACTAGCCTTCGAAAACATTATTAAGCCTATGTAGTCTTGACCGGTATGAAATTCGTAATGCACCTTAACGTATCAGTTTGTTCGTCAGTACATCTGTCCATTTGCCTAACTATCTACCCCTTTTCCCAAAAAAACGAAAACATCGTCTTTGAATTCTCAAAAGAGCTTGAAAATGATCCAAATCATCCAAAGGGTACGCCGGTAATCCAACATAACGTGAGAATGCCCGATATTCATCGCCTATTATAGACATACACGATATAAATTTCTACTTTTATCCCACAAGAGTAGAAAAAATTATAAATATTATTATAATTTTCTTACTGGTTCTTATATGCTGCAAACAAAAATAATATTTGAAAGCAAGCCAATGTATTGGAAACTTGCATCATATAGAGGGAGACTAGAATTGTAATTACTTCAATCGATAGAGTACGTGGCAGTGGTTTGGATAGATCGTCTTTGGATCTTTTTGAATAGCTTTCATATTATTGCCTTAAATGGCCCAAGGGGGATTCCGGTACATGTTCGTACGTATCGCATCCAAACTAAAGTAAAGGGCAGAAGCATGGGAATAGATATTTGTAAAGTTGTTTGCTTAATTTTGATGATTAACATGAGCGAGTACAATAGAACTCCTCGGTTGTAAGCGCTTCATTATATTGGTTATGTTAGGTTCATAAGCCGATTATCTTTTGATTGCGATTGGCTTTTCACCCTCCAAAAATTGAGTGGCTTTGTTGGACGCCAAAAATGACTTTAAATTAAATAGAGCGTATGATTATACAAAAACTGCTTTTTTTTTTTTTTGTTATTTCAAATCAATTTGGTTTTGATGGATCCATATTTCATGAATTTTTCTCGTATTTTGGAAACTTCTCTCACATTGCTTTCAAATAAGCTTGAAAACGAAGAACTTATGCCAAGTTTGCTAGGAAAAGCTAACAAGTTCAGGGTATCCAAGTCTTCTCATTTGTTTTATTTATGCATTGGAATTATACAACACGTATTTAAATTTTTTAAGCTTTTAAGCTGAGAAAAAGCTTAAACTTTAGAATAAGCAAAAATGCATATATAACTTGGAATCCATTTATTATTGTCCTTCTTAATATATTTCTAAAGCCTTTCAGTCAAAGTGACTCCCTCGTTAAGCTGTTGATTCTTATAGTGCCTTTTAGAAAACTGCACTGGAAACAAATCTAAGGAGAGAAGAAGTATATTTCTCATAATAACTATTAAAAATTGGTTTGACTTCTTCTCTGACACAACATAGATGCGCTGTTCCTGCACAAAAAGCGAACAATAAGAAAAACATGTCGAATTAGTCTCGCTTTACGTAGCTGCAAGAATATGTGTTAAAAAGCGCAGCATTCGAAAACTCAATATTTCAATATTTTAAAAGTTTTAAAGTTAAACTGAAGAAACCGATATCATTGGAACATTTTAACAATTAATTGGACTTGCAATACGATGATAAACTATAGTCAGATATGACTCGAATCCAATGGGCCGAAATATTTAAAAAATATTTTAATGTGAAAATGCATTTTGTCGCGTTGCACTCCCCAAGATCCCAATCTGGAACAATATGAACAAGTGTATTAAGGACAAAATTTCGCAATCCATTCAATTGTTAAGACGTTATAACTTTCTTGACATTATTTTGCAATTGCCTTGAGTCCAGTTATTTTCAAATTCAAATTTTTAAAGCCATTCCCTTGGGCATCTTTTTTTTCACATTTATGTCTTCATTTCATTTGATCGTTAAATGCATGATTTTTTATTTGGAAGTTTAAACGATCCTTTTTTATAGGAATGTGCTGATAGGTTTTTTTAAAAAGGAAATTAAAAAATATGAGTAAAATAGTATTGAATAATATAGTATTTGTTTTGAAAAAAGTTGTATGTTGACTTTTGGGAACAATATGAGTTGGCAGCAAAATGCTATTTATCATTGCATTGTCAATTACAGAGAAGTCTTCAAAGCAAACCAATTAAAGTAGATATAGGAAAATGACTGGTAACAGTAAAAAATATGACGGAATGCATTTCCTACCGGTTATATAATATGTTTATTTGAATTTTAAACTTGTTGTTGCGGCCGACAAAGTGACTGCAATTATTGAATTAAGCCTTGAAGCTTTAGTTTTTATGCGAATATTGACTGTAGTTCTCGTATGAATTTTTATTAAAATTCATAATTCACACAATTATTATGATTTAAATGGATTTTTCATTTCGTTTTTATATTGAACACACTACCATTCACAGACTTTAAAGGCTTGTAAGTGTATTTCCAGTTCTCCAGTCTTCTATCCAGCGACACGGACAATGAATATCTCGAATATGAGCCATGAAAGTTGAAATAAATGTAAACACATATGTGCATATATATGTGTTTATATATATATTATATATATATATATATATATATATATATATATACATAATATATTTGTGTTCGTACTTTCACAGTTTTTTAAATCACTAACAATTTGGAATTCATGGAGCTACAATACGAAGGCAATGGCAAACATACTCATCCACACGCCAATACAGATCTACGCATATTTTTAAACACATATATGCATATACATGGGCATATATTGACATCATGGTCAGTCAGGCTGAATTTAACTGGCAACCGCCCTTAAAATAAGCGCGCAATAGGTAATTTTTATATATACGCTATAATGATAGTGTGCGTAGGTGATTGTTGAACACTGGATAAGTATATATGTGCAGATCTACGTTTGTGACTTTATTCGTTTGTGTTTATATGTGGGTGTATACTGTAAAATTTTAATTGGCAGTTTGTTTATGTGGTTGTTAAAGAAATCCTTTCCCGTTCATTCTGGACCTTCATTGTATTCTTTTTTGTTTTTTTTTTTTAATTTTTGTCAATATTCGTCTTATTTAGTCAGGCTCTACAGCGTACATTTGTTGCTATTACCACTGTTAACTGCCTGCCAGTCAGTTCATATTGCACATGTTTATGTAAATGTAGATGTGTATGTAGATATAAATATATATATATATATATCCATGTGTATGAGTATCTGTAATGGCATTCTGATGGTTATTACGTAGCCGATTGGGATTTTTACAGCTTAAACCGCAAATGTTGCCAATGAATGTTTCGACCAAATGCGTTAGTTTTTCCTTTTTTGGTGAATGACAGTACGTCCGTCCATGTATTGATGCAAGTCTAGCAAAATTGCTGTCGTAAACAAATACATACACACGAGTATGCATCTGTATGAAAATGCATTCTTTTGTAAGTTTGTGCGTATCCTATTAACAATAAATAGGGATTGACATAATAATATGCTATAACCAATCATAGGCTGCCCCAGACCATTTTAAGCGAACGTATGATGACAACGACGCCGACAACAACTCTTCCACAAAAGACAAAATTCGAATAACAAAAAAAAAAAAAAAAAAAGAAAAAAGAAACCAACAACAAACAAACGAAATAAAGGTCTATATATATACAATATATATATATATATAAAATTGAGGTCAATTCATATAAATAATATTCACGCACAATCCTATAGATAGATAGGTACAAAGATGCATAAGTGCAGAGACAACCACCCGTACAGACAATAATATGACCGCATATACAAACAACAGTAAAAACAAAAGCAACAATACCAACAAACAGACAGACAAAGTAACGTGAAATTGTTGACCACACATGCACGAAACGAACCAAGGGACGACATACCTCAGAATTCATTGAAAAAATTAAAATTGACAAGAGCTCAATCGTAAACAACAATAACAACAGCAAATACAATAATTTGTAAAAATCTCATCTTATTTCTTGTGATGGCAACTTGTGCGGCCGTGTGTATGTTATTTTTATTTAATTTTAACATCATTTAACCGAACAATATTGGCTGTTTTATGCCGAATCATTTTAAATAACAACAGTAATAATAAATTGATTTAAGAATGCGATCAATTATTTATCACGCAGACAGGCGGGGCAGACTTTTACTTCCCATCCCACATTACTTTTTACTTTACTTTACGGCTCTAATTCTCGCGACAATATCAAAATTTAATCAATATTTAAGTTCACCTTTGTACGCATATAAATGAAAGAAACTTTGCATCCAATGCAGTTATTTCTGTCTTCGTCGAATCCTGGCTTTGAATATGAGCAGATCTCTCGCCATCTGATCTGATCGTCATTCTCTTTGCCTCCGTCTAGTAATGTCAGCCATAAAACATCCCCATAGTGACGATGCTCTATAGCTCGTTCCTTTTAAGGTCATGTTGCGAGATTTGTTGATTCTTTTTTATATCCACCACTGAACACTATCATAATGTTCGCAACACCCAAAAGAAAGCTTCAGAGACGCCATAAAGTGACCATAGTCTTGCTCAGCATGGAATTCTGAATTGATTAAACCATAACTGTCTGTCTATCTGGTTGCAGAAATTAAAGTATTCAACGTCAAATTCGGTAGAAACGTATGAGCTTTTGTACGCAGATTGGTATTTAAAAAGGGGCAAATTGGCCAGAGCACAAGCCCGTAGTGAAGTCTAAATGAGCGCAACTCCGTTTTTCTAAACAAAAGGTTGTACTTTACGAGAGATTCTACTATTTATATGCGAAAGTGGAAAAAGTCGGTCATGCACACACAAAGTTACAAGTGATTAAGCTTTGGTTTTTTGCACGTTGTTGGGATTTTATGCTTATTTATCATAACTTAAACAGACAGTCTGTTTGCACCCATTCTGTTGGATTCCTCAAATGAAGAATCATTGTCTGCCTTAAAATTCCAATTCGTTGATTCCAAAATAAATGTGGTGGAAAGCAGGACTTGGGGATTATTTGTGCGGTTGTCAAATAAAAGTACTTGGGGAGTGGAATGCGAAAAGCTAAGCTAATTCTCAATTAATCATGGTAAAGATAAATATTTTATCCCATTTACTTTTTTATGACAATAACTAAAAGCGTGGGGCGCCAAAAATTTTAATGACGGTGGGTATGCGCCAGCCGAATATAACTTTCTTACTTGTTGTTAGCATCTAACAATTGATTTTCATTTTTGATCGGATTTCGACTTTGTATAAAAACCTGCTTTCGATCGAGATAATTTGGTTGGTGTTTCATTCCTCATCCAGCATCTCAAAGATAGCTGTGTCGCGCCCCACTTGAGACATCCGTTTCAAAAGATATCACGAAGCGCAGCAGGGAATTCCAATGATGTCCAATTCAGGAATTGCACATCTTTTATACCAACTTATTTGTTATTTGTTGTGATATGGAACGACATGAATCTCCGCAAGCACAGCAGCGCTTTCCCGCAGAAGAATTGAACATCAACGACGAGCATGTACACAAATATCCACTCGCGCGATGACTCCCGCATGCATTTAGAGCATGTGAACAGAGTAAGTTATTTAGGATGCTTGGAAATCCGTTAATAGTTAAGTTTTAGATGGTTGAAGCATACGATACTCCGAGTAAGCCTCACGTGTCTCTTAGATCGAAGCGCAAGTCAAGATTAAGTCGTATTTGTTTTTGGTGGTAGTCAATTTTTATTACAATCGTTGCACTTTCGTTGTTTTTCTTCTTAGCATAACGAATTTAAAGATAAAGAGCGAAGGAAAATATTAGCAATTTCGCGAGGAATACATGTTTTCGAACAACTAACATAAAATGGCTTAGTAATAATTATTGCCGGTGTTGGAAGGGTTCTGCTCTGAGCTAGGAAAGACTTATGGTCAGACTTACGCACAATCGCAATACGTCAAAACCGATGGTAGTTAGGTAATTCTCGTCGTATAGCCAAAGCATTTGCATTAGTTACGCGAGCAACTTCGCTAAAAATGTAATCAACACTTGTTTATTGCTAAGTGATGATAGTATGGCGATTGTGATTTAAATATTTGTGTTTTCGATTATTATGTTAATTTTACATATTTGGATAGTTTCTCGTTTAATCACGAGTTTTGTTTTTTTTTTTTTGTTTTTATCACTACTAAAATGGCAATATTTTGAAAATATCTCATTAAAATCGAGAAAGACACGTCGTATAGTAAACGATAACAATGGACACTTGCGAAAGTGATATATAAATAAATAAGAATGAAAAGCAATGAGAGTTAAGCGAGAGCTTAAAAGTCATCAATACGATGTGACAGTAATGCAAAAAACTTAAAAAAAATTCATAACATCGCTGTAAACGATTTAGTTGGAAATCCATTGCAGTGCAGAGGATTTGCGGGATAATTTTTAACTTAAATTTTATCGTCTTTTTATTATAGGACTTTCGTTATCTTTCCAATACATTCAGATCATTTATCTATGTATACGTATGGCATCTTCATCTTTATTTTATAGTTTAAATAGCACATTAAAGAATTTCCGTTAACATCCTTAGATCTATAAATGTATGTATGTAGCCATATATATGTGGGCTTTTGCGTGTGCGTTTATCATTTTGAGTATGCAAATTATATCACGTAAAAAGAAACTTATACACTTGAACGTGCTTGTTGATGACTTTTACAGTGGTGACACTGTGTGATAGTGGTATGATAGTGGTCATGGTCGTGGTGCCGGTAATGGTAATGGTAATCGTAATGGTTGTGTTATGTGGTCAACACAGTTCGGGTTGTTAGGTAAAAATGGGAAAATAAAAATTTTTAAAAATTAAAAAGAATAAAATGTTATAATAAAAGAAAATATCTCTCTCTGTATGTGATTTAAATTAAGTTACCTTTGCTTCACATGCAGCGTTACACACAAATCCACACACATACATACGAAATGAGAATAGTACACCGTTTTATGAAAATGGAAACTTTTTCAACTTTTTAATGGTTTTAAAAATGTTTAATCACTTCGCATTTAGTTTGGCACAATGCACACACACACACGCATATATATATACACACACACATATATATATGTATATATACATACACATTTTGTGCTATTTATACATGAAAATATGCGTATCTATCAAAATTTAGTTCTCTTTACACATTTTTCATTCGCTTTTAAAACACAGAGGGGCGGATGAGTGATGCGATAGTATGGAAAATGAGGTTTAAACAATATTATAGTTTTTTTTTTTTTTTTCGGTAGAGTCTAACATGGTTATACAGTTTAAATATTTTTAACCAATTAAGCGATTGCAGAAAGAGGGCTTGTGCTCAAGTATGGGTTATAATCTATACTGGAACGAGGGGAATAAGTTTTGTAACGAAAACAAGTGACATAATGACAACGGCAACGGCAACGGCAACGGCAACGTATTAATGTATATGTGCGTATTTGCGCTCGTGTATATTTGTTTACGTTGTTATGCCAGTTAAGCTCTTACATGGTAGGTACGTACACATGGCAGCAGGTATTTAATAACTTTTTAGTTGGCAACATTTATGGTTTCAAAAAATGCTCTCCGATCTCGATGCAAAGGTAGAAACCATAAATGTCAAGTTAAGGTAAGTGAGTGACTGTGCAGCAATTGACGTTTTGAATTTATATGCGCGCGTGTTTCGATGTGTGTGCTCGCTGCCTGTTATTTGTTCTTGTTGTTGTTGTTGTTAATTTTTTTTTTCTTTTTTTTAAACTGCTAACATAATCACGCCTAAAAAGTCAACTAGCAACGAAACAACGAACAACTGCAACAACCATTAAGCAAGACCAACTTAACATAACTAATGGCTCGAATGTGATGGAATTTGTTTTTCCTTGTTTCTGTTTTGCTCCTCTGTTTTTTTTTTTTTTTTTTTTTTTTTTTTTTTTTTAGATTTAAAGAGAGGGAATAAATTGAAAAGTGTTGCAATATTTTAAGCCGCTTAAGGCTGTTGAGGACATGATTGCATTGTTAAAACTTTGTTAGTTATAAACTATTTCAATGCAAATAGCACACATAAACACATACACGGATATAACTTTTAAAATTATCTTAAACAATTTAATGTGATTTTAAGCGGCAAAATTAGTTTTAAGATAAATTTTATTAAACATTTAACACAAAAACTTAAATTAAATGTAAATTAAAATTGCCATGCGTTAGTTTATAAAACTAATTAACAGATTTTTCGTTAACTAATGTATTGAAAAGATAACAATCTTAAGTTAAAGTTTGTTTATGCTGTTATGAGTGTTGTTGTTATTACTTATCTTGATATTGTTGTTGTTTTCGTTTGTTATAAAGCAAACGCATATTAAATGCGAAAATAAATTATTTAATTATTGACAATATAACATGTGTGCATGCTTATGATTTCGTCAAACATTCTCTTATTCTTCACTGCATTTTGCCTTCTTTTATGAGGACTACAAATACTTAGACACACACACACATATTCCTGTACACGGTAGCTATTGTTTCCGCAAAGGAATTAAGGTTTGCTTTCAAATGATGCAGAGCTACTCGTAAGCGCAAGGCTTAATATAATTAATTTCACTAAACTTTAAACATTTTATGGGAATTTATTTCGGAGTAATAATGGACCCAACTATTAGTTACTATTAGTTACTCGCATGGATTTTTATCAATTTTTCTCCTGAAAAAGGCACTTAATGAGAAAAATTAGTATAACGCATGTTAACCAAAATATTTTCCATCATTTTCTACAAATTTTTCCCATCTTTCTGCCAACAGTGCGGTACCGTGTCGAAGGCACGCTATTTGGTTTGGCAGCAATCCAATTATCAATACATTTTCGCACTTCTTGACTTGAACTGCTTGACATATTCACCAACAGATGTCGCTAATCAAAACACATGCAAGCACCTATTAAATATATATTATATTTGTGAACAAAATTTTTGTAATTTTTCTGATAAACCCATTATGTCATCATCATAGAACCTCTGAAATTCCTGGACCGTAAGCCATTTTCGAATGTGGCTGTGAACAATGCAAAGCCCTATGAAGAGAACGAAAGAAACGGTGATCGGACAGAGTATGGTGGATAGAGAAAAACTTCATAGCTAAGTTCCGCGCAATTTTTGTAAAATTATTAAAAATATAGTCCAGTAAAGCTTGTCTTCTTGAAGTATTGTCCGCAAATTTGTCTCAGTTGCGCACTTGGTATTAGTAGTAGTAGTTTTGACGGCGAAATCCGTCGCTTGGCTAATGAAGAGTAGCTCACAAAGCACGATTCCCTTACAATCCCGATACACACGCAGCTTCACTTTAGGTATAATTCAATCTGCACTTTGCGTTTCTTCAACTTCATCCATCGTAAGCCATGACGTATTTCACACGTTATTGTCGTACGTGATTCTCTTGTCGTCTCCCGTTCTCCATCGTTTCTGAAAAGGTTCAAATCTGTTTCATTCCAAGAAGTTTCGCATATGGAAATACGGTCTATTAAGTTTTCCGCCGCTAGTTCACGTTCGAATATCGAATTTCTCTTTGTATCTTTTCGCAAAGAGCTTAAAAAATTATTGGATAATCTTTGGCGACGCAGCGCTGTTTCTCGGGTTTCTCGGTTGATCGTTGACCAACTAGCCAACAAGTCTTCAGTATCTACACTACCGCAACGGAAATGAAATGGTTTTTCATAAGAAATATTGCGTAAAAAGCGTTTATCTTAAAAATGTTTCCTTTTTTTTAATGTGACCCATTAGCCCGTAGACCCATTAGGGAAAGCGCCTAATCTTGGAACGAGGTAAGGTCAGAAAGCAGTGAGTGAAGACAAAGAAATAGCGTAGTGGGTGCGTGCCAAACCGGCCGGTGTTTTGATTTTCCCTATCGAACGTTCGCTACGATGTAACTTCTATCACACCCAAGATTTAAATGCGCAAATGCTGACGTGGTGGTCCCGTATTCTCACCTGGTGGCCTACTCATGGGGATTAAATAGATGGATAAACACAAATTAAATAGAAGAAGACAAAGGTCCTCATCCGGACTTACATATTGAACATTCGAAAATTAAATTATCTTTTTATCCATTTTCGTCTGCTTTCAGATTGAAGAACATGCCTTAAGGCGTTCTCTTCTTCTTAGTCTGTGGACATACAAGCTAATTATTTCAATTTTTATGCCTTTGAGAAGATTAACGGAAAAGAGCGTTTTTTTTTTTCGGTCAAACAAACATATATTCGATTTTTTACAGTTCACCCAAAGAAGCAGCCAACAAAAGCAAGCAATCAACAACAAAAAAACAGCAAATTCCAAAAATCGAAATACTGTTGAAACCATTATTGTCACCACCATCGCCGAAATTACTTGACGTCATCGAAGTGTGGTGTGCTCTCGTGTTCGAGTTTCTGCCAGAAAGCAATTGACACTTGGGAAACTCGATTCTTTTGTTTTTTTTTTTGTTTTTGTTTTTGTTTTTATTGTTATTAAAAGTGTTGAGATACGGTAGCAATTTGCGTATTGTTGTTATTGTTGCCTTTTTTTGTTCAGTTTCTTTACTTTACTTTGAAAACGTTCTTTGATTTTTAACTTTCTAAATGCGTTCCGTGCTTTAGCTCTAAGCAAACAAAAGACAAGTAAGAAAGCACTTGAAAGATGCCTCATTTCTCAGTAAACCCACCCACTTCATGTTAACCATTTCAACCATAACCATCAACGTGTTCTGCCTTTAATATTCTTGAGCTATTTTAAGGAATTTTGTTCAATCGTCGACGAAACGCAACTATCTGGTTGACTTACAAGTTCTCTACTTGTGCACGCGCGCCTTGATGTGTATGGGCGAGAATTTGTATGCCTGTAAATTGTTTATGTATTCATCTTCATCATTCAATAATTCGGATGGGCGTTTTGAAGCGTCGGGTGTCCGGAAGAGCGCATCAAAACCGACCTCAGCTACACATGTCCTGAATGCGATGGGGATTTTAAGCCACACTTACTTAAGTTAGAACGACCAGTTATCAATTTTTTTTTTGCGTCCCATTTATGCGGGTGTCTTGACCCACCTGTCTGCCATTGCAATTCCGAGCATCGTAAAATTACGTTTTTGGATTTAATTTCACGGATTGAGCCTTAAAATGACCACATGCCGTTATGTTTGCTTTACAATTCCACGCTAAGCGGTAAGTTAAATTCAATATATAATCGTGATAGTGTAGTCTCTCGCTGCTATATTTATACTTTTAATAAGACGTAATGGCCATTAAGTAAGCTGATGCGCGCTTGCATTTAGTAATGCCAGTGCACATTGAAATTTGAGTCAATTTATTGCATATCCTGTAGTGTGTATCATATATATATATATATATGTATGTGTATGTGTATGTATGAATTTAAGCACGTGTATACATAAGTAAGCGTATGCGCTACAGATATTTAGGAATTTACAAAATTACTACATGAAAAGGTTATTGTGAAAAAAAAATAATGTTTCTTCTCGAAAGTTTCGGAAATTATACACACAGTCCTCCTATCAAAATAATTTTTCTTTTAAATTTCTTGTTCGATTATTAGGGAGAAATGTTATTTGCAATCGGTTACAAATGGTTTAATAAAACTAATACATACATATTTTCTCAAGTTAAGTATTAAAACAACAAATGGAATCAACTCTCGTTTAGAACAACTTGAAATCTTAGATTTTGAAAAATTTTCTAGAAACAAGCACACGATTTCATACACACATGCTAAGCTAAGACCATACATTGCAAGAGTTGCATAGTTAACGAAACCTAAGTATTCTTCTATACATATATATATATATATATATATACATGTATATATATATATATATATATATATATCTGCTTCAAGTATATATATCTGCTTCAAGTATATATATATATATATATATACGAGGAAATAAAAATAAAAATTCACACAACCTCTTAAAAACACATAAAGAATATAAAATAGTATGTGACAAGCAATGCATTTTATGTACATACGCGTGTATATACACGCTAAGCAGCGCTACGTTCTTATTGTTTCTATTGTTGTTTCCTAGTGGTGTAAAGGGGAAAGTTTTTAGTTTTAAGTATAAAGAAGTTTTTAAACAACCACACCAGCACACTCACTAGTAAAACAATGCTGTTCACACAAAACTAGAAACCAACTGATTTTTAAGCGTGCTTAAGAAGAACGTGCAAATACATATATACATATATACATACATATATATATATATATATATATATATATATATATATATATATATATANATATATATATATATATATATATATATATATATATATATATATATATATATATATATATATGTATGTATATATGTGTTTGACTGTAGTGATACGATCATAACTTAATTATATAAAAGAAGAACAGCGATAACAATTATTTGGCAAGAATTTCGGTAAGTTTTGTTGTGGCTATTGCGATTAATTGACTTGATGCGCTATAATGGTGGAAAAAATCATTTACTTCTTCGTCGAATGGAAATGTGTTTATGAATTCCAAACATTAACTATGTGACATTTTTTCATATTAAATTTATAAGCAGACCTAGACTGTTTGGAGTTTCGCTGTGAAAAAGCTTTACATGAGCAGCGGCGGCCAGAGCTTTTGGACTTTCGTGAAAAGATTTTGAAACCAGTCGAGCTACTACTTACTGCACAGCAATCAACCACGAGCATCTCTCGAAGGATATTTTTTGTATTATCTTTATTAACAACCTGGAGCTGTTCTGCATGTGGAAGCCTCTTGTCCTACGTAGTGATGGGTGTGTAAACTCAAGAAGCAAAAAAGTAAATTATGCTTTCAAGCCTCGATTGCGTGCGACGGACTTTGCTATGCAGCTTTTGTTGCACTATAGGTAAACGGGGTTCTTGCACATTTATATTGAAAACATTTAATTTTAAATCCTCCTCTGCCTGAACGTGTCTATTGGCTTGCAAAGGTTACTTGCTGTTTATCTATCGAAATTATGCTATTTTGACAGCGGAGCAAATCCGATCATTTCGTGGTTTTCTTGGGAATGAATTGAATTAAAATGATTGTTTGTTTTACTTCACTGGTTTTTGTCAGTTCGAGCGTTGAATTATCATATCATGTAATGTCGTGCTACTATATAAAATAACTTTATTTTCGCATGTACTTCACTTACTTCGCTTACTATTTTCAATAAGTAAACGCTTTTATTGCAATAGCGATTATCTTAAAGTGTTTGACATGATTTTTCTTATTTTATAGATCGCTTACTTTTTTAACTTATTTTATAAGATCTTGATTTTACTAACTGTTTGTGCTACTAGTAAATATCTTACAGGGCTATAGCCTACTGAGTGTCAGCTTTCACTTAAAATTACCAAACATTTTCCTACATTTGATTAAACATTTTGCTTATGCTATGACCCGGAGCTCATCTGAGACTGTTTGAGACTTTGAATTTGAACCAGACCGTGTATTACTTTTGAACGTAGCAAATAGCTTAATTAATTAGCTTAAATTTGGACTGTTGACTTGCATGGCCGACGAGCCTTCGCTTTGTGGTCGCCCTTGTGGTATCATTGCATATATATACTTATATATGTGGGTGTGCCTGTCTGCATAATATGAGTTGAAACTAGGCGATCTTGAATATCTAACTACAGGACTATCTAACATAGAATATTTCCTGTAAGCCCCAATCGCGATTTTTCTCAAAAAAATAAAAATATTTTTATAGACATACATACATTTATTCTGTTTAAGTGCTGCTCAACACCAGTTCTCACCTTACTACACTTAAGAAAATATAATTATTCATTAAATCCAAACAACCAATATGAACGCGATGGTTGAATAGCTAGCGATTAGCATGCAAATTTCCGCCAATCAGTCAGTAATTAAGTGAACGTAGATTATGGTGTTGTGTATAGATTCAAAAAGCAAGCGATAAAGACAATAATATCAGTATGGTCTTGTCTTTCGTTATGGCGTTCTAGCGTCTCTTTCATTTTGGCGCATTTGCTTGTATAGATTGTTAGATAATCAAGAGCTTAAATAATTCTTTTACCTTTTAGTGTAAGAGAACGAGTGCATATATCTTCTGCATAATTATTGTATCATACAGGAATGTATGTATATGTTACGTATATACACATATATGTATTTAGATTGGAATAAATCACATTGTGTGTGCATGTCCGAGTTTGTGAATGTAATGAATACAAGTTTGCGGCTGCATGTATGTAATGCACATATTTATGTATTTATGTGCTTACATTATATACCCTACCCTTATATATGTAGTTATATAATAGAAAAGACGTTTTGATTTTCTTACTTAAGAATTCTCTTTATTGAAATCATATCTATTTATTTTACGGACATGTCAAGGCAGACTTCCTTTCCCCCCCGTCCTTTCGAGACAATTAAGAAGATGTCATATAATGCGATACAATACATAGTAAATGTGTTCGTGATTTCTGTTCCACTTTGCTTTGTTTCTCTCTATAGATTTCAGAATGTGTAAATGTCTATTTCATACTAAGATGGCTCCAGTAATGGAGTGCAAAAAACAAAAAAAAAAAAAAAAAAAAAAAGTTTTAAAAAAAAAAAA
>KK502415.1:468719-548021 GCA_000688735.1 Glossina austeni | reverse complement strand
GGTAAAAAAAAAAAAAAAAAAAAAAAAAAAAAAAAAAAAAAACCCTTTGCCGGAAAAAAAATTTTTTTTTTTTTTTTTTTTAATTCAAACAAGCAAAAGGAAAGTACGGAAACTTTATTTAAGATTTAATTTAAATTTTAAAATAGACAAATATTCGAAAACTCTTTAACCTCTAGTTTGTATCGTAATGTCTTTGCAAAGACCAGTAGGTACACATCGGCCAGTAGTACATTCACATATAAACTGTTGCACACAATTATATAAGAAAAGTTTTTCTGCCATTTGTACTTCAAAGACAAAAATACACACGTACAATATTTCATACACATGTTGTACTTACTTGTATACATAAGCACATACATATACACACATATACATACATACATACATAAATAAATACACACCCGCTCATACCCATTCATAGAATATATACACACGCAAACAAATCCATATATCCATTTAGAAAAACGAAATCCAAAATATCCTGGTCTCTTACTACTGCTTTGGCTGTTTGCAAAATTGTCAACATTTGGACAAGTGTCGGGGAGAAAGCAACAAAAAGTAAAACAATTGTATGCGCCTTTGGTCGATTCTTATACACACATCATTTAAAATGTTATTACAGAAGAATATCGGTTTTTTTCGTTCGGTCTCGATTAACCGACTTCAGCCGAATCGGATAATCGATCGATTCTTGTCTTTAGGGACCATCTTTTCTTATTCGCAATCTTCGTACATGTTACTATAATATTTTAATTTTAAGTTCTTAACTCCATTCAAAATGCTGGATTCTTAGATGTACCTAAGTGTTAGTTTGGAATCGAAAGTTAATCAAACACACAAATATTGTCTCTTGTATTCAATAAGATTGGTGCTCTCGGAGTGTTACAAACAGAATGCTAAAATCGATCTATTCGTAATCTCTAAGCAGGGGTGTAAAGAGAGAGCAGTGTGAAAACGATAATCTCCGTAAGGCGAAGATTGGGTTCCCATCGTCAAAGATCAAAATGTTTGTTAGCCTGTTAGTAATAAGTGCTTCAATATAGTTGGATATATGCCCGCATGTTCAAAAGACTTGAGCATCACACATTTCCACAGAAAACTTGATAAACTAGTTTCTTTTCAAGTTCGCAAACGGTTCACGCCCGCTATCGTGTAACAGCTTTGCTTGCAACAATAAAATAGAGTGCATAAAATTTATGATAGCTCGCGATCTTATTTTGCGTGCATGTTGAGTTTGTGAGATTATTGATAGTGTTCGTCTTAAATGTGAAGAGTTTAGGCCAATTTTTTTTTTGAGCACAAACTGTCTCCAACACCGTCAGCTGTTATTATTATTGCAGTTCGGGTTTCTATTTAGGTTTTGGTTGAGGTAAACTCGTAATTGCAGTATGCATTGATTAAAAGTGTTACGTAGAAGATGTTCATGTTTTGCGAGATTTCTGATGATTTCGTTAAGTGTTGCAAACGGAATAATAATTCCACTATATCCTCCATTCATCAGGGAGAAGCTATAAAAACAACTTTTCACAACTTTTATGCTTCGCAATTTAACTGAGCTTTTTTTCTCTGTAATCTTGACTGTTTTTCTTTTTTTCTCTCTTTCATTTTCTGTCCATTCGCTCTGTGTACAGAGACAGAGAATGACGGACGGATGGCAACAGCCATGGCATTATAACCAAATCATGGCTGTTCATATATAGTCAGTCTCGGCTAGGAATTGCTAAAGATTTACATTAAAAAAAAAAAAGAAGGAAAAATATAAGAAAAGAAAAAAAAAACACGATTTTTCGCTTTTCCTTTTTCCATCTTTCAGACGTATTTTAATATTTTATATAGTTTAACTTTTCGCTATTATTATTCCTACTTTAGAGTTTGGCTAACTTGTTTCTTCTTTCTCGATTTTTCGTCGTGTGTACGCTCTCTCTTCCATTTCATTCATTCATTCATTCATTCATTCATTCATTCATTCACTCTTTGCTTTGTTCGCTCGTTAGAGCTCTTTTGGTCGCTTGCAAATGTAAGCAACTATTTTGCAATTTAAATAAATCTCATTTAGGGTCGTTTGCTGTAAAACTCCTCGTTTAACATGAATTGAAATTTCGGCTCATTATGTATTGTACGGTGCGCTGAGAAGATATTCCATGCATTTACATCTCTATATATATATATATATATTAGCAATTTTTGCATACAATGAAACTATTTGTATCCAAAACGAAATTGCGACTCTTAGAATATCGAACGAAAATGTATTAATTAAACATTAGTTATATGGAAAATGATGTTTTCCAGCACGCCGAACTAGAATCCGTAATTGAAAAGTTGAAAATTTGAAAGGACATTCATTTTACTAACGCGACATCTTATCGTAAAGCGCCCCCATATGATTGTAAATTAATTATAAATTTTCCGTATCTCTCCTGAGCGCGAGATGTGAAATTTGATTCAATCACCAATTTCTGAAAATAAGGCAAACCTTCTTAAACGGATCGTCGCAGCAGTTATATAAACAAGTTGTTATCAGCTTCTTAAAATAATAAAATTATTAAATTGCGATTATTCTCCACGCTAAAGCAACATGTCTAACATTTATGCCGTAGCAAAGTGAGTTTTGATAACTCCGTCTCTAGGTATTATATTTCTTGCTTAATTTGACGGAAAATACTGCTGACGAGCTAGGGAGAATTGAAGCGATGAAAGGCCAACAGCCAGTAGTGCAGGTCAGTAGTGCTTACATCGGTAGTCTTAAAACACCAGTTATATTTTTGGCACGTGGATGCGCAGTAAGTCCGAAAGATGGAAGAAATATGCAGCTAGGATGAGCGATACTTTTATTTATTTAAAAAGTATGTTTTTAAAGGCTGCCGAATAACTTAGATTATATGTTTGAATCTGCGACCATTAGGTTGCTAGTTGCGATACTTTGTCTAGTCAGCTACCCATGCGGATGGACAATACTTTGAATAGAATATTTTTATCTCTCTCTTCTGTTCACGAACTTCCTTTTACATCTACTAACATATGTTTTAAACCTAACGCAGAGAAAAATACGGTGGAGCTATCGAAGCACGATGTGGTTGGAGTGGTTAGGACTAATTTGTTACCTCTTATTATTATAATTGATTTAGGCCGAGAAGAAATCTTGAGAGACTCTATGAATTATATATAATATATATTCTCGATCAAGGTCATAATCTGAGCTGATCTAGTGGTGTTCATCCTACCGTCTGTTTTTGCTCCCATCCTTGATACATATACTCGTAGTGGTAAAAATTAAGATATCGGCGCCGAATTTGGCAAAAAGATGGGAAAAAGATTGAAAATGGACACAATCGGTCAAAGGATACGCCGGCTGAAAAACATAAGCTGAGAAAATTTTTGTTTTAAAAAACAAAAGAATTCTTTTTTTCTTCATCACTCCTAAACTACGACATATATAACGTTAAAAAAGTCCACCTATATTTCGCGCCTGATCTAGTAGTACTTCTGCAAAAATGAAGAATATTGCTGTAGTTCACATTCATAGATTATCGAGCCCATTTTTTTAATATAAGCAGTTTCCTTATTTGTTCCTTATTATAGTCCTCTGTACGTGTAGCAAAGGGCATATTAAGTTTGAGCGGATATATGTAACAGCCAGAATGACTTAAGATTTATTTATTTTTCATTACAGCAATCGATTTCTTTCGATCGATCTAAACTTGTTTGTTCGTCTTATGTGTCCCCATGTATTTATCATTCAGCCTACAGATCGCAATTTTTGAGATATTTGAACGAAATTTGGTGCACGAACGCACTTTGGCCCAAGGACAAACTCTGCCAAGAATCAATCAAACCGAATCATGTTTTCGACGACTCCTTATATAAAGTCTAATTTTGAAAAAGTCGTTACATGAGAAAAAGTTCCAATATTCAAAATTTCACGGCAAAATTTCATAAATACTGCTACACTGACATTCTATGATGATGGTTCGGATGAGGAAATTTTTGAGTCCTCTCTTATACACCGTTCTTACAAAAACTAAACTAAACTAAATATATCTAAATGAAAGTTGGTTCATAATAGTAATCCGGCCTTGATATTAACTGTGCGGAGGTTGGATCAAGTAATTCGATTTTTTCGGGCACCACACAATATGCAGCCAGATCCGATCATAATATTTTTACTTGTTTTATGCGAAAAATATGCAAGCGTTCAGAAAATGAGCACATTAACTGACCACACCGTTCTTATCTCCCTTTTGCACTCCCAACAAAGTGGCACAACGTGGCTTAGCAGACGTTGGACGATAAAGTAGCGATTTTATGTGTATCAACTCATCAACTTATAGTCTTCACATACACGCATTCCCTGATTAGATATAGATAAGATTAGCTTTATGAATATATATACATATATATATATATATATATATATATATTTATGTATGTGCATCCAACCTCACCATCATTCAGCATTGGATGGAATGTAAAAGCGAAAATTATAATAGAAAGGATCTGCATTTGACAGAGAATTTTCCAAGGCTCTGTAGTTCAAAAGATGCGATAAAATTGATTGAAATGTAACTGATTGATTGACAAGAAGTAAAAAGAAGAAAACGCGACAAAAAGTTGTTCTCAAGAAATCTTATAGGAAAGGAATAGGTCGGCTTTTTGATACGGTGCTTCCTATTTTCTGGATTTATTTTTAATGCTTAATACTTTGTTTGCCAAAGGATATATGTTTGTGAGCTTTTCGTCAAAATAAATACGCTTTAGTTCGATTATAGCAATTTTGGGCAAATTTTCGAAAATATTGTGAACTCTTCGACTAGTTTATCGTACGTATATAATTATAAATATATTATAATAATAGGTTGACATTACATGAACGATAGGAATAGGAAATTAGTTGCATCAATTTGTGATACTCATGATTGATTTTACTTTAACTTTGCTGTTTTATATATATATACATATACGCAAGTTACATAAAGACTTTTTTTCGCTTTTTATGCAACTTAGTCTGTAGCAAACTTCATCAGTTTTCCTCTTTTTTATATCATATTTCTAAAGATATATTATGTATGGGAGTATGGGAGTGTTGCTGCCAACTGCGACTATATATGGGAGTATGAAAAGAAATAAATACAACAATAATTGAAAGAAACAGAAAAAGGAGAGAATTTACAAACGCATGCACACAATATTGGAACTTATAACCGCTCTCAGGACTTCAACGTTAAACGTTTTTGCTAAGTCAGCCTCTTATTGGGAACGAGAGTAGACTAACATTGGCTTTTATGAAAATTGCCTGGAAGGTGTTAACACACTTAAAGCAAGAACGACACTCACACATTATTTTAGTTGAGAAAAATCAATGTTTTCAAAGTTGGCACTCACAGTTATTAAAGAAGATGTCTTTGTTCTTCTTGAGAGAAGGAAAGCGTCCTTAATTCGGGAAGAGTTCCCCATTGTGGTATAAAAATTCGAATGCATTATGTCACCGCGTTACTAAACAATTTTAATATTTTTTTTTTTTTTTTTTTTTTTTTTTTTTTTTTTTTTTTTTTTTTTTTTTTTTTTTTTTTTGATTGCTTGCCAGCAATTTGAAATGTTTATGGATGTTCTACAATTGTCTTTTAACTCTTTGTATAATATTTTCTTTCTGTTGACTTCTTCGGCATCATCATATGAAATACATAGTATCCTTATTTGTTGTTGTATATACATATATATATATATATATATATATATAATTGGTGCATTTTTTGCTTTTTTGTCATGAAGGTAAAGATTTCTTTTTCACTTATCTTTTCATATGCTCAGCGTTCATGTTGTTTTTGTTTAGGTAAAGATGTCATTAAGAGCAATTAAATCTACAACAAACACAATTGTGTGACAACTGAAAACAACATTATGACGGTGCTGCACTAAGCTCGTCGTATTGTCATTGTTGTATTGTAGAATAGCAATAGCAGCAGCGGCGGCAATAGCAGCAGTTGTTAGGCTTGTTGCATAACCAGCCAAGTGTATAATTATCTTGTTTGGTTTTATCTCTGCTGTTGTGTCTCCTTCAGGTCTTAACTGTACAGCGTCTATAGTGTATTACCCGCCATTGCTTGCACAGTATCGAATCAGTTGAGTATACAGCCAGTCAGCTTTAGTCAGTTTGTCAGTTTGTCAGTTTGTCAGTTTGTCAGTCAATTTATGCAATGTGAGTGTGCAGATGTGGGTGCATAAAAGTTTTTCTGCTTTACATATACATGCTTCTGTGTACACAGATAATGTATTAAATTACTTCCTTTCTTAAAAATGTTAAATTTTTTAGGATAAGAATGACAACGATAATGCGATGTTGAAGATAGTATAAGATGATTGGAGTCCTAGCGGAGAGAGAGACAGAGAGAGAGAGAGGGGAGAAGAAAATGTTTCTGACAATGACTAAAATATTATAACTAACGGTCTTGCCACAATGTGACAGCCATTGCAAACCGTTAATGTCTTTCAAGAAGTATATTGCAAAACTCAGTAACTTTCAGTTTAATAAATAAATAAATAACTAAATATATTTGAAATTTACTTACCACTTTGCCGCCGCATTAAAATGAAATAAATCGAAAAAAATCGCAATCCTTACGGATAATAAATTTTTGTAGCAAACCTTTTCAATAAGAATATTGTATAAAGCAATTTAATAAAAGATAAAGTTGTTTAAGAAAATATTTTTGAAAAATCCTTTGATTAATTTTCAACATTTTGCTTGGAAGAATGTTTAGAAAATTTCCTAATCGTGTTTCTCTAAAGTGCTTTTCACATAGAAATAATTTTCTTTTCTTACGCCTACGATTTCCTTTGTGCTCGTTTTTATTATGTTACAAATCTTCGTCGACTTGAAAATGGAACGTCATAAGTCAACAAGATCCACACTCACGGACGTATATTGACCATATCAGCATCATATAAACGAATATAGAACTCTTAACGTATATTGTATATAAGTTGAGGACAAATTTAAAAGAGCCACAAACCGATGATATCTTTTTTAAGACTTCAAAGTTTCATTCATAAAACGGAACTTTGCAATAGTGTTAATTTTCACTTGCATACATATTCAATTGTTTATGTATATATATAACGGGTTTTTAATATAAAACGCGCTTAAGATAAGTCGCAATAATTTCAGATAATTTTTTCATTGAAAAAAAACAAATGACTCTTGCAAAGGGACAATTGGCGTACAATCAATCAAGATGTTAAGATGGTTTCCACACATTTATTCTATCTTCTTGATAAAATTAGAATTCAGTTCAAGAAGGAAACGAAAGGGTCTTATGAAGTCACCTAAGTAAGCACTCATTTGGCATAAGATTCGATTTATTCCAATTGAGATAACCTACATTGTCGCGGAAGGCTTAAAAGATACTATTTTGGCCTGGATAAATCACGATTTAACAGACAGACACAGTAAACTAACGGCGAATCTCACAATAACCAGTAATGATTTATTTATATACCCCGTGTGTGTACAAGAAAAAGCGAAGATCGCATACTTATAAATTAATACTATATACTTTTTAAATGTCGTACCTATTACTTCCCATCAGAATTGACACTTGAGCTTGGTATTGCATGCTGTATAACCGTGACAAAATAGAAATTGATAAAATTGTTTCTTTAACTTGCTTGAGCCATCTTAACATTCGTTTGCAAATTTTTAAGCGATTTTCATTTTTTACGAACGGGAGAATGTGCACCACAGACCAACTAACAGCCGGACAGACGAGCAGATGAACATGCTTAGGTGCTTTCCGAATTTGAAACTGGACAAGATTGATGTGTTTGTTTATGAAATTATTAAAATTATATTTTGATACACTATACAATATTGGGCGGCGGGGATGAGAATATACGTTCGAATTTTTGTATTGGGCTATTGATCTGGGCTATTTTCAAGGCCAATCTGCGTGCAAGAATGTGCAATATTTCTGCCAAATCTGAAGTCGATAGCTTCAATGTTGTTTGATGCTGATCAAGAATGTATATAATTCGCGGGGTATCTGAAGCTTCCTTCCGGGCGGTGCAAGTGTTTTGACAAAGGGAATATACCCTTTCTCATCCTTCGGTGATGGGCATACAATGCTGATCATTGATCACCTCATACAATGTCAAGATATATTGTTTTCAAAGGTACATTGCAACCCTTGAAAACTAGTTTGTATGTAATTTTCTTTATGGCCAGTTTCCAGCCAGACCAGCAAAATCAGAATAACTATACTGTCCAATTTCCAATATCTATAATGCATTTTTAAGATCATATATTTAATAGTTGTGCACATTTATTAACAATTATTTACAATTGGGCAATACTAATGCAGTAAGACAATAAAGGTGATGGTATTCGTTGCCATAGGCAAATATTCCTTACGTACTATATATAAGTAAATGGAAACAAGTGAAAAGAAATTTGTGAACAAGATTCAAATTTAATTGTTAAGGACATTAATCATCGATTGTGTGATTTCTTTTCTCTTCTCTTCTCTTCTCTTCTCTTCTCTTTTCTTCAATTTCATTTTTATTTATTTTTTGTCTTTGCCTGAGAGATTTGTATGAATATGGATACCAATATACACAAACGTAATAATAGCGTTCATTATCTCGCATTTGCAATATATTTTACAGTTACGTAAATGTACATATGATGCATAAATCATTTTTGAATTTTTTCCCTTCTTCCTTATGATTGTGTTGGTTAATGTTTTCTCAAACAATAGTTATTACACCTGGTTTCCGTATGTACTTAAAATCACAATTCAAATTGAATTCGTATTCGCATTGTAATAGGAAAAGAAAATAAGTACAATTGTGATGCATTTAAAAGAGAATTGAGAAGCTCAAGCAAAAGCATTCAATTAGGGCATCGGTTTCGACAACTGGTCATAGATATTTCACAGATAAATAACCTTTAATGCGTTGCATAGAAACTAGTAGATAGATGTTAAGAGGGAATCAGAAAGTTAAAGGGGATTAGGAAATACAAGGATATTGTGAAGTTATCAAACACTTTTAATGTCAAAATGACCACTTTGACCATTTGACCATTGAACAATTCATACTGACAGTTAGGGCTAAATGCAACACTATCCCGCATAATCGACTATTAAGCATAATCCTTTTTAATCTACCCAATATTATATGCAGAGACATGCACAAAATAACCATTACTGTTTATTACAAGTTGCCATGAATGCGGATCTGATTGTAGGTAAGTGTCGGAGAGAAAGCATGTAACAGGTTATTAAGGAGCATGACGCACAAATGAGAAATTAATATTCATAATAATTATAATCAAGATAACTGAAAGATGAAATTTTTATACCACAAACTCATTCGCCTTGAATCATTAAACTAAAAGCCAAAGCTAATATTATGTCCATTATCAAATATCTATTAAATTCAATACACATTAATTAAACTGTATGAGCATTTCTGATTACAGATTTTATGTTTTTATGAGATACGAGGATGTACTGATTAAAATAAAAGGAGAAAGGAAAGCAAATAAATTTTAATAAAAATTTAAGCTTTGTTCGTTACAAAGTGAGTTCACAGTTTTCAATTAACTTTTTATGCTTAAGTCGATGTGGCTAAAGGATTTTATCTAACCAGTCAAGCACTAAATACAGGATGATTTGAAATCAACTCTTCAGTGTGAGCGGTACGATAGACTATACATGTGCTTTATTTTGTAACATTCAAGGATGGACGGAAAGCTCACGGTCTTGGCAACTGAAATGGAAAGTTGAACTTTGACAAATTCACTCTTAGGCAGAAAGCATGTATAGGTCGAGTTTAAATTGACGAATCCCCCATGATGAATCCTCGCTTAAGGTAGTCCATATCAATATACTGAGGATTCATAGTTGACGATGGCCTGAAAGTCGTGACAGGCCTGTACGAAAACTACTAGGAAATACTGTGTGTCTGATTCGCCTATAATAACCCAAAAAAAAAAGAAGCGATTTGTAGTTATATGGCATCGGCATAGCAGGGGCGGACATCAAATATTCACTCCAAGGTTGTTGAACATTTTCTCTTTGTTCGTTTGCCTGCAGTATTATTGCAGAAAGATAATTTGTCTTATGCTCGCTTGGTCTTCAATACTAATCGTTTCTATTAAAATGTACATATATATACGAGCATATACATCATCTATTATGTATATTATATATAATATATAGATGTATATATGCATTATCTGTTATGCTTTATGTAAAGGTCCCGACCTTAGGAAATCTACGATAACCTCTATTTTGATTTTCACTCTTAAGAACATATATGCAAAGTGTAAGCAACGATTAATAATAGAAAAGTTTCTTATCTCTAAGTGGTTTGCAGTAGCATCATGGATCTCCGTTAGAGAGAAGAAAATTAGACTTTGGAAACTCGCCTTTATAAGTAGTGAAATTTGAGCTAAACGAGTTTAGGGAGGATTTAGATAGAGAAGACAAATATCTTTCCCTTTAATGCGAAGAAATGAAAAAAAAAGGAAAAAAACTCAAAGCAAACGCTTTTGTAATGAAAGCAAGTATTGTACATGTTCGGTACAGGTTTGACCTGGTCGACGTTTTTATCAAACATCCTCTACTCTATCGCATTTGAACTAAATCGAACAAAATTAAATGAGTATGAGAAGATGGTTTGCTGAGCACATAGGGTTTATAAGTGACATCATTTAATTTTATACTCACACGAGTACCCTCTGAAAAGCATTCGTAACACACGTACCGTTCGTTTTATATTATATGTTACATTAATGTTGTTGTGGTGCACACAAAGTTTATGTTTCATAACAACAATATCCGAGAGTATCATTAACTTTTAGTTTAATGGTTTTTACCATATAAACAAACACAAACACAAACACGCAAATACATACATACATACATACATACATACATACATACACACACATACACACACACTATCTCAATTGCTCTTATTTCATATACATTGTTGGGTTATTTTAAAAAAAAGTGTATGCACCACCAGACATACACAATAGAATGTTATAATATTATATATACTAGATAAATAAATTAAAAATATAAACGTACTTGAAAGTACATAATATACAGTTAGTTGGTCGGAGTGCTCTGCTACTAAAGCACACAACACTTTTAAACAGTGTGTCACTTTGTCGGAAGTTTGCGGAGCGCTTGCAGTAGTGTTGGTCTGTAAAGCGAACATTGATATAAAAATGAAGTGTCAAATTGTATTACGCATATTTCCTTAAATTACTTGCACTACATCAGAAGCCCTTAAAATTATTATTATTTTAAAAGTTTGAGCACATTTTTTTCTATCAGCTTCATTGAGAGGGCATTAGTAGAAAGTTTAAGAAGAAAATTGACTCTTTAATCTTATTTTCTTCAAAATTTTTCAAAATGCTATAAAGTGCTCTACTCATAGCGAAAGTTATGACCGAGCAGGATGTTAGCAGTGTCCCTATTACATTTTTTAAAAATTTCCCTTCGCCCCATAACTAAATTAATTCATTCATATCTGCATGTGGTTCGCTTGGCCTTTTTTCTAATATTCTTAAATTTAAGCTTTAGCGATTTAAAAAAAAAAAAAAATTTAATGAAAAAACTAATTGTTCATATACATAGATGGAGATATAACGATATTATTAATGTTTACATTTCTCAAACTGTAACAACAGCCAGTTTAGAGTGAGATGCCCGACTCACTATATATAAACGGTTATGCAGCTTATGACATAAATTATTAGATCAACTTTTTTTTGTCATATTCGCGACCGTTTCAAGTTCAATATGCAGAACTCAATAGGTTAATACAATGCTCACGCATTGTGTGCTAAGTTTCTTCTGCTAAACATTAATATTTATGTGACAGTTTTTAATAGTTTTTGTATTCTCCGCTTTTGTATAACAAAGATTTCATGCAATAAAATGCATGATTTTCGTTTTATCGTCATATTTCCCGAGCAATCTCGAGCTGCCATCGATGATTCTATTGAGTAACTTCTAAATATAATGCTCGCAACCTTATGTGAGCTTAAGATAATTTCATCCTCTTTAAGAAAACAAAGCAGCTGCATACAGAAAATGCGAGCAGCTCGATTGTCTCCTTTCTATTTTACGTCCTTGTAAACTTATTATAATTCAATAACATGCGATTCTCTTTTCCTTTAAACGAAAGTGCAAATGTAGTCGTCGTGTAGTTTGCCAGCCTTAAACTGTTTTTTTTTTTTCTTTGAAATTATTGATAAGTTAAGTTTCTTAAATACATGTTTCCATACGAACGAGCGTCCGATAGCTGCTGCAGAGTGTACTTTGAAGAATTGCTGAGGGGAAATAATGAATTATGTTGACGGTAACAAATGTGATTTTTTTCTTCATTATATTTTCCTCTAGTTGAAGAAATTCTTTTCCTTCTTTTGTTTCGTTATCCAAGGAGTGATTTTTTGAAAGCTTTTCCACATATCTATGGATGGCTGCTGCAAGTTCATTATATATTTTAATAGAAAGGATTTACACTCGACAAAACTTTTTTATCCTAAATTCGACTTTCTATATATTTATATATGCAGGAAGTTGCTTTGAAAAGAAAAACGAATCCATTGCAAATGACTTTAGGGTGAACTAGTAGTAGACCCTGAAATAGGGTAGTGTCTTCACGACAAGGAAGACAAGGAAGGGTAAGGTAGTGGAACATAGCCTAGCATGGAGTACGGCACAGTAGGGTAAACAGGATAAATGTGCAAAAACCGCGACAATTAATAGCCTCAGCCTCAGTATATGTGAAGTCCATAAGTGTGAAATAACAATTTTTTTCATAAAACGAAAAATGCCTTCAATATGGAAGAAAACTTATTCAAAGCATGCTCCGCCGCTAACTACGTTTAGGCGAAGAACACCTTAAAAAATGTTCGCCTTCCGCCACGATGTCCGTGCGTGAGCCTGCAATACAAACCAGTGAAAATCAAAAAGACTTTGGGTCTGCTGAGTAAGCGTTATGCGCTAGCTTTTTCCAGTTGAGTGCTTCCAATATACCGCGGACCTGTGTTCGCTTATGGGTGTATGGATGTGTGCCATATGGAAAAATTACTTTGCGTTGCTTTCTTTGACATTTTGATCGTTTGTTGAATAGCTACAGCTGTAAAGAGCGTTTGGCGTTACCCGTTCCGTCAGACTATGACAGCTAATGCTAAAGGACATGGCCTTCTGGATCCACCAAACGCAGCGCATCGTCTTCCTGTCAGAGCAATTCAGTGTTGCGGTCGACGTCGACGGTATGCCTGGATATACTCAAGACTATGTGCGCTTGGAACTCTCAAAACAAATTCAATTTCAATCCCAATGACGTGACGAGCAAAAGCATGCTAACTCTTATACCCTTCGAGCAAAGAGAAAATGCTGTCCTCCTTTGCTCTTTTCTGTGTATAAGACCCGACCGACATCTTCGTTGTTAGAAAGAATATATTACCGTTTCGATATGGCATCACGGCTACTTATTGTTTCCAGGTGCCCATGCTGTAAAACATAGAGGTCCTCTACGCATCATATTAGCCGTCTGCTTCTCAAATCATCGTTTTATACTCGCTCTACACTAGTAAGTAAGTGACTGAAACTTGCTCCAGCAAAAAAAGAAGTAAACCTTTACTGATAACGGATAGACGGTGGTTATGGTGGCGTGATTGTTGTTTGTGATTAAAGAATACATTTCAACGCGGGGTTCGGCTTAGCATTATGACATACTATAGTATTGAGGTGTCCTTACTTTACGCAGTACTGTAGGCATGACTTTCGTCTGCGTCCAATGTTTAGGCCAAATTTGAAGTCGGTAGCTTCATTTTTGCAACCAGGAGAATGTTTACAACACACATTGCATAGAGGACACACAGATGGACAGACGGAGAGATAGGCATGCTTAAATCGATTCAGAATTTGATGTTAACCAAGAATATAAACCTTGTGAACTTTCTTTCTGAGCTTTGCAAACGTTTTGATAAATTGAATACACCTTTCGTCCTTCCGCGGTGAGTACAAAAAATATATGATATGCAAATCTCAACTTTTTACAATAGATTACAAGACGCAATACATTACATTACATTACAAGACTCAATGGAATGAATATATATATGAATAGATATATATATTGGAGAAATATGTCTTCAGACCTTAGGATACATGCGTTTTACTTGAAAAATGGCATTGAGTCATCAAGTAAGCATAGAGAGTAGTGGTCTTCAATGGAAATTGAACGTGAATGGTAAACCATTTTCATTTAGTAGTTTCCTTCGTTTTTGTTTCCCTCTTGCTTTTCACACACAACAAACACAAACCTAAATACAAATCGAAGCAAACGCACGCACGAGCACGCTCTACACTATTTCTACTATAACGTGTGCATGTATATATGCATGCACACGTCTAGTCTACTTCTGTATACTATATTGTACGCTCTACTCGCCATAGTGCGTAGGGTTGGCTCACATATGCATGTCGCATAAATATCCATAATTGTGCTCATTCCAATTTTTCTCGCTGACGAGATATTCCATCTTATAACGCAGTAGTAAATCGTGTTATAAGAAACTCGAAATTGATTCAACTGAGAAAGAGTGCTCTGCAGCAGCCAGCAGTTGAGAGAAACATAGATTTCACCTTTGCATTCCTATGCCGGCTTTGTCTTCACATTGTATTTCTTACATCATTTCCTATATCGACATGAAATTAATAAGTAAGCAATTAGTGGTATGTAGAACAAGAGATGCGGAGGGCAATTTAGTTAAGACGAATCGGATTAAATTATACGGCATTTTATACGAAGACACTTGCCACGAATTATGGAAACCGCATTATAGGAAACTGAGAATAAGTGCGAATTCAATGAATTCGTCCCACGTTATATAGAATCTCAGAAGCAAATTTTTGCAAAATTGTACATAAATCGGACCTGTTCAGGCTTATACAAAAACTGCATTCCCTTAGTTGTGAGTGTTACGAAGCTGTGAGTGATACGATTAGCAAAAAAATATTATCATAGATATCGGGGATTTTAGATTATTTTCGTAATCACATCATTAGCAGCGTAAACTTTTCCTTTCTTTCGGTAAGATTTTCAAACTCAAGTCTCTTTTAAACTGTGTACAGTCCTCCAATCACATCGGCAAAGACGATTAAGCCGCGTACGAGTAACGCACTTCACCGCGGGCGAGTTACTATTTGCAGTCGTTATCCTATTTTGTTCTCATTTATATGTAAAACCTTAAGATAGCGGATTGATTAAATTTTTGTTGTTGGGTTTTGCCACAAAGGATATTTCTTCTCCATCCTTAAGACGATTTACAATCTGAATTTCAATTGGAAGAGATGTAAAGTTTCTCTTCATTTTGGCCATTTTGCAAACCTATCGATAATTGTTCAAATATTGTAAAATATTTCCATCAAGAAAAGCCTTTAACGTTCCATGATGACAGCTAAACTTGTGTATATTTCGAAGCAAGTAAGTGCAAGTTTATTACTTCAACACATTTAAAGATAATCTAAGAACAAATTCAGATACAAGAATGCTTTCTTATTCGCTTGCTTCTACGGAAATTCCCTGATAACTAAAATTGGAAGTAACTCATAAATGTCAACAATAAAATTTTAATACACCGACTAAGTGCAGCCATAGATGCAAACGAGTTTTTGTATGTTTGAGTTGTTGGAAAGTTCTTGTATGAAAAACACATGATGAGACCGGTCGCAATTTTCGCTCCGCTTTAGATGCAAATGATGTTATAAAGGCTCACGTTGCTTAGTTAATAAGTGCATTATTGATTGATGAATGAAGAAAGCAAGTAGAACTCGTTTTAAGCTCAAAAAAAAAAAATTTTTTAGTTGATGCAAGTTTAAATAGGATCTTAAAGATATAAAAAAACAAATGGTGGAAAAGTGTTTTAAAAATCTTTACGAAAAGGTTGCATCTTCTCTACCTTTCTGAAATAAGTGGTTCCTATTCTGCGAATCGGCGGTCATGCAAAGCAAAATAAATGCCAGTTTAATGTTGGATAGAGAGTAAGACTAAGTCTTTTTGCCTTATTATCTTTGGCCGGCTCACACTTGTTACTTTTGTTTAAGTATTTTAGTATTAAAGTCAAGTCCGCTTTGTATTTCAGTTCCATTTAAAGTTCCATTTTAAGTTCCTGTAGAGGAGAAATTAGAGTGCCGTGCAAGTCAAGTTATGCATGTAAGTTATGCAGATGATCATACTGAGATTAGTCATCAATTTATTTTATATTGTTTGGAATACGAATAATGGTTCGTAATTCTGTGAACAATCGGTATTTCTAAGTGTAAAGCAGACTGAAGAATAGCATTTGTGTGGACCTATCGCGTTGGTAGTGAATAAAACAAAAAATTATTTCACATAATTTTCTTTTAAAAAAGTTTTTGGGTGGCACAATATCCAACAGTTTGCCATTATTATGTGAAAGTTTTTTCTGTGTAATTTAAACAATAATAAATTTGTCAGTTATGTAGAATTGAAATCTCAGTTGCTCTCGCTCTCATTTAGTGTATACACATTTAGTCGAACATAGTTTGGTACGAGCACATGGAAAACAAGTTTATTAAAACAAATGAAAAGTTTTGCTTTGGGACGGAATACTACTATGAAAACACACATATACAAAGGCAAAGAAAAAACTCTTTCCTAAAAGTTTTCCATATGAAAATTGCAACAGAATGAAGTGATTTTCTTAAGAAATTCCATTTCACGCACAGCCAAAATTTTGCGATAATAACGTATGGAGTAGAGTTTCCTTAGAAACGATTTCTTTTTCAATTTAACGTCTAAATATTAATATTTGAAAGATGTCTGCGAACAATATCTGTTTTCGGAAGACCGCTTATGCATAACACTTTAACAAAATGGCATAAGGTTTATGGCTAATAAAATAGTAGATTAAGGAAAAGGGTTCAGAATAATGTGTTTTTGATTAAAATTTAAAATTATTTCTCTTTTAAATCCAGTTCTGTTCTTTTGATTAATAATCTTTTGCTAGCTTTCTGCAAAAACTATAGCGCCGTAAATGTCTGTAAAATTATCGAAGGTCTCTTTTGAAAGACACACTGAACCCATCGTCACATGGCGAATGCATTAAAACCAATTGTTTAAAATTACCACCGAGCGAAGCAAGCGGCACAGCTACTCAAATACTCATACAACAATAAAACTCAAAAGTTAAGTTTGGAATCCTCAACTGAATGCAATAAACATAATGGGTAAAATGATTTTAATGCCCCTCAGAGGAAGAATGTTTTATGTTGTATTGCACATGTATTGAAGTAAGATGAGCAGATTCAGTAAATCAGTGAATGTAGAAAGATGATGCATTTATAGGGTAACAAACAGCGCTGTAGGTTTTTTGAAAACAAGCTTAATCCTCTGTGCTTTGAATCTTGTAGCATATGTGGAAAAAGTTTATTATCCGCAAAAAAAAGAAAACTTGAATTGGTTTCGCGCTTTTCCGTGAAGAAACCGACCGCGTCATAAGGTCGTCTGCTGGAAGGTAACAGCCTAATCTTTGACCAGTTCTCGACAAATAAATGTTAAGGTGTTTTAATCAAAATGACTTCTCGGGAGATATGAGCCTGAAAGCGGCACGAAACTTTTCGCCTTTCCATCAGAAAGTTAAAAGTTCGGGTTGAGGTTTTTGTTATCGATTATGAATTTGAGTGTTGGACATTTTGTTGTCAGCAGGCGGAGTGTAAAATATACGATTTCGTCGTTGACGTCGCATGCAGCGAAAGGAGCACCTTCGAGCACAAAATGGCCGATAAAAGAAAATATGGAATAATAGTTGATCATGAGAGGATTTTTGTGATACCACGGGAAAAAAATAAAACTAAATTTATTGCGAGAACGAAACGGATATATCTCTTCAACATATTCCGAGACTTTAAACGCGTCTTTTTTGGAACCCGCAAGCAGCATAATTTTAACAATTTTCATTTTCTTTATCTCAACCTTTCACGATAACTTCAATAAAACGTTTTCTAGTGACATTCTTAGGAATTTTTTTATAGGTTAATTCCCCCCGTCACACGTCTTTGTTAGCAAAAATCAATATTTTCCAAAAAAATTCTACGTATTATACTAGGTAAGGGAGCGTGGATTAATTGACTTTTGTCTTTTCCCCTTAAGTTCAAATTTGCAGCAGTTAGGCTGCTTGCCGCAGAGACCCTTACTCAAGAATGGCGCAGGCGGTTTGTTCTATTATCAATATACGCCTAATAACATGCGCGAATATTATTATTCTGCTACCTTTCCTTCTGTTGCGGTGGTGTTTCTTCTTAAGTTTTCTGCATATTACGTTTTTTTCAATTCCTTTTGAAATTATGTTCGTACAAGTGAGTTTTAGGCTAGTATAGGTTTTATTTACAATTCCCCTCACTTCTATACTTATACTTACGCTTAGAGCGACTGCTCTGGTCTTATAGGTTTGAATGTTGTTCTTAGACTCTCCGGATTTGATTTCCGCCAGTGTATTGGTTATAAGCCCTTTTACGTATCTTCATCGCGACATTTTCATGTTCATCCGTTTTGCTGCTAAACGTTCTTTTAACCCTTGTTAATCTTTCCACCAATCGTCGGCTGCATCAGGCAGATAAAACGGTATGAATGTGCTTTTTTTTTTTGTTTTCTGGCTTTCACTTCCTTTGGAAATTTGGTTTCTGAAAAAAATCGACTAACTTTCGTGAACACTCAAATCATCAAATATGGAATTTTCGTAACAATGTTAATGTATGTACACAAGCATAGAATTGCACGTATATTTTGAATCGTATTCTTTAAATGTTGCTGGTATGTCGATTTTTGTAATACATGGATGAAAAGATTTGTTGATTTCTTGAGATCTCTTTTCTTCTTTCGTTGTAGATAAAAAGCCTAAGTCGCCTCAATCGAACCGGGCCAGTGAATATCAATTAGTTTTTGTCTGTTTCAATTTTTTCAGCTTTGAAAATTTCATCCACAAGCATATATCCGTTTACCAGTTTAGGTAGGTTAAGTCCAAATCTTATGTTGATTGAAAGTATATATACATTGCGGTATTTGAAATGGTTGCGTTTGCTAGGTGTTATCAGCAAAATTAATATCGGTGTACTCTCATTGTCCGGGATGGATACAAAAAATAATGATAAAGGAACGAATGTTTGAGTGCGTGTGCCTGTGTGTTCATGTAGGCATACACACAATTGCATGCTTTATCATAATTTTGTGGTTTCACATGTGTAGTTTGTGATTTGTGGTGGATATGGACATGAGTGTACACCGTTATCCGCATACTGGCAGTCATTGCTGCTGTTATAGGCCTGCATCATCATTATCATCAAATCATGGAGATATTTAAGAGAATGCGAGTATAATGATGTTGTCATTGCTTGACTTGAACTCATTATTGATGTTGTTGTTGTCTCTATTATTGTTGTCGTATTTTACCATGAAAATCGTATGCGAGTGCATAACTAAAGTTTGCCGCTCGTATTCAAATTAGGAATGCTTGTAAACCACACAAAACAACTATTGACTTGATAGACAATCAAGAAACGACCTTAACAAACTAACATACATGCATCAATATAGGCAAACAAATAGTACACTAACTGCAGTACGCTTAAGTATACGTATGTAATGCATATAATGTCACATGATGTAAACGTTAGGAAAGTTCTTTTTGCTCTTAATTCAATGTACAACTCCATCTGTCGTAGGGTACGCGTGTAATTGAAGAAAACCAATCTGTTCCTCATCAAACAGATGAAGAGTGCGATGAGATTTCTTGTCTGCGTTCTATAACTATTGACAATGGCAACAGTAACTGCTATATCGTCTTGCATTGTGTGATGACGGTCGGGGACTATATAATCTCAGCACAATTTAACGTCAGCCCGTGTAGCAATTTGTTGAAGAAAAAAGCAGAAGCAGAAGCAGAAGCAACATTGAAGCAGGCAGCAAAACATCGTTTTGCTTGTTTTCTTTGTTTTTGATTGAAAAAACCAAAAAAGTAAAACTTTACAAGTTCTTCAACAACAACAACAATAACAATAATCCTTTTGTATACTTTATAAACATCTTTAAGTCTTAGGTATATTTACAAGCATTGTACGCCACATCAGTACAACTCAGCTTAACAAGAAAAGACTTCCCAAAAGAATCGAGCTGTGTAACTTTGAAGCGACGAATGTTCAAAGTCAGGAATAGGTGAAAGGATGATGAACATATATTGAACACACGGCGCATCTAGCGAAGCCATGTCAATTGGTTGCGCCAATAGCATGCCATACAAAACTTTAAAGGAAAGCATTTAGGGAAAACTTGAGGATAATTCTAAATAATTTACTTAACTTTGATTTTTTTAGTCAACAGTAACTAGTTGTCGGAAAAATCAACACTCACTTGACATATTTCACATATTTTCACATATTTTCTATTGATTGTAAAATACTTTACATATAAGTAGAGAGAAATAAATCTTTTAATAACATTAATATTATCGACTGTAAACCTGTACAAAGACTAAGATACAAGTGAAATTTATTTCTACAGATCTCTTAAAAAGTTTATTGAACATTCCAATGTACCTCCATGTCAGCCTCCTCGAAGTTACTTAAGTCACCGCACGAAAATTGATCATATTCCCGATATGGACGTACGCTGAATTTATCTCCGTATTCTGTGTTCGTGTGTAAAGAAAATCAGTTTGTTAGGATGACATCGTACTAAGGCGGGTTACCTATCACAATAGCACTGCGCTTCCGAAAGGGTAAAAGTCTATCGGGGCGAGTGCGCAGGTTAAACATATGATTTGCTACGGAAAGATAACAACAAAAAAGGGCAATTAGATCCGATTTGCTTTGAAATTGTATTTTTTCAGTAAAGTATTGCACTTCGGACATATAAGCCACAAATTTATTGGCTTAGTGCAACTTTACTCAACAACCCAAAAAAAAATTGTATTTTTTAGTGTATCTTGCGACTTTCTCCACTCTTTTGCTATGACTTGTAATAGCTTGTTTATCGGGATTGCAAAAACCTATTATTCTGGTATGCATTAGGCTTTGCTGACTCTGTCCCGGTACGAAGCGATTTTCATATTTCGTACGTATTTCTATTCATAAAATTTCAATGGAATGACAGTCAGACTTGATGGGTTTAACTTGAAGCATGATGAATATGAGTATTTCGAGCTGTGCTACACATATATGACCACAAGTATGTTATTGCGTCGCAAATGAAATGATTAAGTTAATCTTGGATGCGTGCATGGCAAGGGTGAAAGTTAGGTAAATATCTGCAATTTCATTTCTCTCTCACGAAATTATTGCATAAATTGAGCAAAATAAGGAGTAAATTCAAACAAATCGTTTATTTCTGTGTTAAAGTATCATTTGCTATTTGTTAACTGTCGGTTGAACTGTTCTTTTCCATGTTGGGAAACAAATATAGTCTTTCCCTGTGGCCTTTGGCCAATATTTGAATTGCAAATCGCTCTTATAATAGAAGGCTCAGCAACCATTCATGTACACACTGTTCGACGTGCTTGTGTGCTTGGCCGAGCTGATGGTCAGAGGCGAAGCAATCTTAAGGCAAACAATAAAAAGAACAAAAATAAATACAAAATGTACAAAAGCAAAATTTTGCTGATAAAGCAAAACAACGAAAACAAAAAGAAAAAAAAAAAAAAAATCCCTTTTCGATCAACAACTATTACTTGTATATTGGTAGCAAAATGACATTATTTGTTTAGAAAGGTGACTGTCGGTCAATTCAATCTGTCACAGTTAACAAGGTGATAAGCCATTAATCTTATATGGACTTCACGAAATGACTTAGCCGTACGGTTACAAATGTTAATTTCATGCTATTAGTTGAACGTGCATATATGGGTAAATTTAGTTTGCAAACTACATACATAATATATATATGGATTTGTATATACGCATAATAATAAATTTGTAAACATACATATAAATATATATGTCATTCAATTTAAATTTGTGTGACGAATGTCAAAACTAATGAATTTATGATAAGATTATCTTCAGTAAGCTGCTCTCTACTCCAAGTTAATGCCACATATAATAGTAATGCGTGTCGGTGTGTCTTGTTTCGTATCTCGAGTCTCGAGTCTCGAGTCTCGAGTCTAGTATCTCGTGTCTCTGTGACACAGAGTGTGAGTATGAGATAAGTATTAAAATTACCGAGTGAGCAATAATTTCGAAAGTGAAGTCATTTCATTTGCATACATATTTATATAATAGATGTGCAGAGCAATTCTGTCACTTGAAATTTGATTGGTTCACAAAACATACACGACGCTTTCAATTTTTCCGATATTTTAAGCATAGATATTGATCGAGTTCGCAAAGATATGGATGCCAATTATGCCGTTGATTCTTTCTGCTTAAATTGGCAAAATGAGAGCCGCTGACAGTGTGGAAATAATAAAGTCGGCTCGGAGTGGACATGCAATAAGCTATGGAGCAGCGAAAAGTGGATTACAAGATTTTGTTCTAAAAGTTTTCGTCCTGAAAACGATGAATGGCTTCTAGCAAAAGCAACCCAGGAAGTGATCTTAAAGTTGGGCTGGGAACTTCTCTTAACCGCACGAGTATTCTTCACATCAGTCTGATTAGCACTGATTCAAATGGACACAAAACCATATTTAGCCGATCAACAACTCACAAAAGTTGAAGCTGTGCGCAAATAGGCCGATAACTTATTCGCCCCGGAACCATAAACTTTCTAGTGGGAGGGCATCCGCAAGCTACACAATCATACGCCAAACACCATAGATAATGATGGTGAATATTTCGATTATTAAGCTCTGTAATAAGTTAATTTGAACTATGGAAAAAGTGATAGAATTTTTTTGCACACCTAATACATATATTTTTCGCTTACCTATCTTACCTATGCATTAATGAATGTCATCATTATTAAATGATCGTTTCAAGGAAATTGCTTAAAGTTTCATTTATTCAATATGAAAATAAATGAATTTCGAGGAAATTCTGAATGCATCAAAATTTATGTTAATTTTCATTATTGTTATTAATTTTGTTATTGTTTATATGATAATGTTGACGTTTGTAAATAGTCGAGTGTACAGAGACACTTGCTTATAAGTGGACGTCAAATGTAAAGGAATTTCATATATAAAGCATTTAATTTGATTACAAATGCATAAGGCCAGAGGGAAATCTATCAATTGCCAGTTTATGTTAGGCTTACCGTTCGTTTCTGTTTGGGCATTAAATGCATTTAATTGCTTTTATGTTTGCCGTCTTCTGTCATAATTGAAATTGGTAACAAGACTCCAGGGTTTGCGAGATGTGTAATCAAATTTATTGAACACGAAAATGTTAGTCTAACAGGCTGAATATAATGACAATAATTTCATATGGTTACGTAAAATATTATTAACAATCAATTGTGCTAACAAACACTTCTTCTATCAAATTCAATTATGTTCTACGATAATCAAATCATAAAAAGACTCCAAATGTCCAAAACGTTCAGATTACTCTCCATACTAAATCCGCATTTCTTTCTCCGTATGATTTTCTCTTTCGAACGCGCCTAACTCATACCCGTTAGTTTTGTTAGTTGCTGAAAATGAACATATTTGTCGGTTATTGGTGATAATATGAGTACAGGATCAGTAACGATTAAGTGTTTAAGGCCGGACAACGAAAGGAAAACTTGCATAAAATCTCCCAGGATTAGTAAGTCCGCTATTAGTAACGAAGATATACTAAGAGCTTTGATCGACTTAAGCGATTGGGACAAATGCAACAAGATTTACTAAATTAGATAACACACAGTTGTTCATTTCGTGGTCCAGTTTCGGCAGCCCTGTTTCCTGTCCGTAGTATGCGTAAAGCAGAACTACCGCCCAGGACATCATATGTTTAGTGTAATGTTTGCCATTCGACAGTGAATCGTTTAACAACCGCTGAATGTGTTAAGACAGCGTATAATTTACCTGAAAAAACTAGGAAACAGAGAATATTCCCTAACGTGAATGCTTGGACAAAAGTCTTGTTGTGAAAAAGTCTTCCCTATCAACTTGTAATTAATTTTATGAATATATTATGAAAGGTCGATTTGAAGTTGCTTTTAAGCCTTTTTATTGAAATGTGATATTAAGGTCGTTTCAATTTTAAAGAAATTTATATATAAATCTTCAAATTTATATATACATACATAGCTCAAGAATAAATTTTATTCGCCCCTTAATACTTTATTTTTACCAGATTTTTACGTTAACGCATAAATTTTATTGCCTTGCAAAAGCCATTATAATTAAAAAACCATTAGCGACAGTTTTGTACATTTTGTTTATATATATATTTATATGTATTTATATATATATATTTTTTTTTTCTTTTCTCATACATTGGCCTGTTAAATGACACAAGCCTTTCAAGAAATAGAATAAAAAGTTCAATTGCAGTTTCTCCACAGTACTTAATAATACTTAAAGTGTAAAAATTTGAGAAATTTAATAATAAAAAGTAAGGAGAAAGTTATTTCAATAAATAATTTCGGAGTTATTAATTAAAAAAGTTAATGTATATGAATTTATTTTCTGCTCAAATTACATTTTTATTAGCACTTGATCCCTGCATTCAATAATCATCAGGCGTCATTAATTAATCTGACAACTCCATTCAATCTAATTATATAAACTATTCATAGAATAAGCATAACATTATTTGCAACTTGGGAAATTACATTGCGTGACACATTTGTTAACTTCTTTGCAATTTTCTCAAATCCATTCATTACTTAATCACAGAATTCTTCGCTTTCTAACTACGTTCATAAATTGTTTCAATATGTTCTCTGTGAAAGACAGCAAAAATCTCAACATTCTCCGTTTATTATATCAGTTTTGTAAAATTTCGAGTCTTGTATATGTTCATCTTGAGCTGTAATTATTTAAAATTTTCTTTGATCTCCCTTATGCCCGTCACCTAACGACGAGGGGTGTATTCAGTTTCTCAAAACGTTTGCAACGCCCAGAAGGAAGCTTCGGGGACACGACAAAGTATATACATTCTTGATCAGCATCAAATTCTGAATCGACTTAAGCGCGTCCGTCTGTCCGCCTGCGCAATCTCTATTGTAAACATTCCCCTGGCCCCAAAGATAAAGCTATCGGCTTCAAATTCAGCAGAAAGATTGGATGCAGGCTGGCATTGAAAATGGCCCAAATCCGTTGAAGGACCGTACAGTACAGTACAGTATTACGTAAAATGAAGACATCTCCGTTTTTTAAAAGGAATAAAAAAACCGTTTTTCTCTCATTACTCATAAACTACGGCAGGTAACTCTACAAAAGTTTGAATGTATATTTTATGGGAAATGTGGTAACATCTGTAGAAAAATGAAAAGGTAGACCATGCTTCCTCAATACTATAACGTCTCATAATTTCATATTTTTCAAAACAATTATATGACGCACAAAAGCCCGCTGTGAAGCTTCGTAAAGTATATTAATTCTTGGCCAGTTTTAAATTCGATCAACTGGCCATCTGTCCATTTGCGTAATCTGTGGTAAATATTATCCCCTTCGCAAAAAATAGAGAAATCACTTACAAGCTTGCAAAAGAATTTCAAAATGGGCCAAATCGGGCAAATCGGGAAAAGAACACACGCCTTCAATGCGCACACGCCTGTGTAGCGAAAACTGCAAACGTCTTTGCTTTCCGCGTTTTCAGCATGTTACTCGTAAACTACAACACATACACCATATAGAGTTTCACTTTTATTCTGAAAACAGAAAAAGGCAGTCGTACCCACGCAACGTCATAGAGTATGAAAATTTTGTTCCTTTCCTTTGTTTCGGATCATAGTGATGGGTGTAAACGATTCGGTCACGAGCGAATATAATTTTCTTACTTGTTTTTTTTTGCGACTTTTTACATCGGCACTGGACTTGTTTGTAATGCGAATTCGAATTTTTCACTTTCCATAGTGGACAGCATATCAGGCTGCAACAAACTGGCAGAGGATAGTTTTGCAAAATTAAATGGAATAAAAGTAAGATCAGAGAGGGAAATGATTTAACTGATGTCCAAAGGTAGTTTGTTCGATGAGAAGAACAAGAATTTCAATAATTTCGACTTTTACAATTGTGGGTATAATTTGCGGACAGATAAGGAATGCAAAGTGTTCAGCCTGTATTTGTATAGTTTTACTTATGCACGTATACGCACAGGCTTAATATACACTGTAATAGTTTTCTTGTTTGATGAGAGGCAAAACGCTGAAAGTCTAATCAGTGTTGGAAGCTCATTCACTAATGTATACTCTAATGTCGGACGGATTTTCTTCGACATGAAACCCTACGTCGGTGAAATATGGCATTAAAGGGAGCCTGCTGTGCATTAGATCGGTGGCCATTCTTACACATTTACGTATACGAAAATGATATTCTTCAGGGTTTCTTGTGTGGAGTTTATTTAATTTAAAATCGACAACGGATAGCATTGTTACAAGTGAGCTTTTACACATTTTTACATTAATAAAAAGACAATTTCAATTCCGTTTAACCAGTAAATGTTTAAATTTGAAAAACACTATTGGAGGAAACTTTTGCGTTCATAAAACTTTTAATAGATTCCATAAAATTGAAGCACTTGTTTAAGTTGAAGCAACATTACACGTTGCTCTGGTACGAACTACCATCGCAGCCATCATCGTCATCGTTGATGGCAACGACGAGAACATCATCATTGCCATCATTGTTACGAACAACAGCAAGAGAAGTAACAAGCAGCAGCAATAGTAGCAGCAATAAGAGTAACATCGGCAGCAGCGACAGCAGTAGTAACGTTAGTAAAACGTACGCTATTGCAGTTTTGTCTTAATGTAACTTAAATGCACAGTACTCGTATCTTTTAACACATTTCAATAGCATATCAGTTTATTGCGATATTTCGGTCAAAAAGAAGAAGAAGATGAAGAATACACAAACAAAAAGAAATATCGCAAAATTGAAATTTCATCTGAAATTGAAGAACTAACTGTAGAGAGTAAAATAACACCAGAGCGCCTTCATATGCGATTTGTCATCCTAGTTATGCGAGCGGGTGTGTAAGCGGAGCTTTCATTTATGTATTTGTAAGTCGATTATTGAATGAGTGCGTTTTTCATACTAACAGCATGTATGTTGCGTGCGGGCATCAATAAGTTTCGTGTTCGAAGGATTTGATGACTTTTTAAGAACTTTAGTTTATATTGACTATGACAGTTTTACGCTACTTAACTTCGTACATATGTACATGTGCTATGCGTACGTATGTACTCTATTTACTGTTAGTAAGGAACGATGAAAGTACTACATCTTTCGATATCTTCAAATCCAATTTTTTTTTTTTTTTTTTTTTTTAAATGCTTTTATTTTATTTCACAATTCCAAGAATCCCTCCATCAATTCTCTTATACTTCCACAATTTTAAACTTTGCGGAACTAAATTTCATAGAGTAACGTTAGCAAAAGTTTATTTTACGTTGTATTGTCGAAAGTTGAATATTTGTTGTTTCTTTCCTGTTTAGAGAGAGATAAATAATAATAAGAAGAACGGAGAGATAAGAGAAAACCTTAAGCTACTTGTAAGTTTCAATGTTCGTCGAGAAAGTAATAATTGCACCCTACAACACTTCTCTCATCCGGGGTATATTAAGTTAATCAAGCAAAGATAAACCCATCGTTTAACACAACAATTGAGTGAGAGTCACTCACTCTCTGCATCGTTTTAATCATATCCGTCCGTCTATCCATCGAAAGTCTGTGTTCAACCTACCTACGCAATATTTAAGATATTGAATATTGATTTTTTGAAATTTGGTGCACTGGACTGTTTTGTTACAGGGACGAACTACGATTATTCCTCATGTGACGAAGAGAAACTGCAATTTTCAAAATTTGTATACAATAATCGCCAAGTATTTCGACATATGATGAAATGAGTAAATTTTTCAGATCCCGATCCGTATAACTTTTCTACGAAAACTAATTTTTACTAAGCCAGAACGATCTAACTTTTAAAAGCTCATAAGGCAAATTTGTTCACAAAACTAATTTGACATCAAAATGAACTGCAGATCACATTTTTTGATTCCCATCCTATTGAAGCGTTCTCGGGAACAGTAAGCTTTTACATGGCGCCAAACTGAAAGTTCTAACTTTATTACGATAATGGGCGACGGGGTAAGTAGTTGTGTTAAATTTGGACGATCACAAGGCACGTTTTGAAGACCGCTCCAAATAACGACTTTTACAACCGTCACTTTTATCCTAAAAAGGACAAAAACACGAATCAGAAACGACCTTCTTTATAGTTTATAACAGTAACATGTTATAGTTACGTAGTAGATATGTTCTCACTTTATACTGCACAGCGGACGTATCTTTGCAGGGCGGTGTAATCAAAATTTCAATGCCTCTGCCATATTCTTGCGGTGAGTAAAATGTTTATCAAACACTTTACACTAGCAAGCTGACCGACGGGCTGAGAAACACACAAACAGAACTGCTTTGATTCAGAATTGAATCAGAATTTAAGGCCGATCAAGAATATATATACTTTATGGGCACTACGAAGCTTCTCTCTGAGTGTTGCGAAAGTTTTGTCGAGAGGAATATGCCTCCGTTTTACAAAAACAAATACGAACTTGCATTATATTAAATGGTGCAGGGATTTGAGGTGCGACCTTGCCCAACTATAACGGTTTTACTTGCTTTAAATTGAAATGGGTTTGAAATATACAAAAAAAAGAAATTAAGTTTAATTTTTTTTTTTTTTTTTTTCGAATAAGAAAATCTGTAAAAAGAAGAAAAGAAGTTACTTTTAATGCAGCTCTTGTCAATAAGTTATTTATCGTTCATAGTTGACACTGTTTCTGTTTTTTTGTTTATGAGAACTTCACTTTAATGTTTGCCCTTTTTTTATAAATAAATAAATGTTTGCCTGACTCTAAAAAGTATAATAAAATGGCTTTTTAGCTGCGAGCTGAGAACAGAAGATCATGAAAATTTAAAAAAATTGTTTAATGAGTGGTTTACCATCACAAACCGACCAATGGGTAGCTGCTGTTCTGTAAATAATTTTTCTTTCTGTGTTTTCTTTTTATTTTATAAATTTTAAAATTCATCTTTATTACATTTCACTCTTGCTCCTGCCGCCCAAGCAGTTACTGGCAAGAAGGAAATGTGGATAACAAGTGGAAAAATTGTGAACGAATTTTGTTTACCCACCGAATCAGGCAAATCGCATAACTGGATATATTGCAAATCTTTTCAGTTGTTGTAGGGGAAACTATTTTTGCATCGAACCTTTAGACGGCCCGGTTCTATCAATCAATGCCTTCCGTAGCGTGTAGGTGTTATTAAAAGTCATATTTTGGGATTTTGCTTTCTTTTAGCTTTTTGCTTCTTTGCGATTGCCTCAGTTGTACGTGTACTGACGGTGGAACATATGGACAATCGAATTGTTGCATTGTTGCAAGCACCTTACGCCGACAAAGACCGCACACACTTACGATGTAAGCCGTTTGATATGCATTTTTGACTGTTACAAACAATATGGAGAATTATTCTACCCCCCTTCTTACGTAGTGGGCATGAAAGCGTACTAAAGATTTTCAGGGAACTTAAATCAAAAGAATAATAGAACAGTTGATACAATAAAGAAAATTATTTCCAAATTGGAATGCTATGCAATCAAGGAAGGAAAAATAAAGAAACAAAACAAAAAGAAAGGAAATTAAGAAGTAAAAAAAAAAAAAAAAATCTATATTTATCCTAAAGCGAATTTCGGATACTCATCATCCAGAAATCACTTGTACTTGCTTGCATTGCGTAGCGTGCAGCCGCTGCAGCCGAAGTATTATGGAAGAGGGTATGATGTGAAAAAGGAATGATTTCTAAGTATTACAGTGATTAAGTTGTAAGTTCAGATTAAGTATAAAAGTTAAAATGAATTGTGTGCGGGTCTACCTATTGTTATCAAATTTTCCAGCATAAAAGCTAGAATCTCAGCAATCAAATAATCGAAAAGCCGGAAAGGTTTCCACCGATCCGGAATATTCTTATACTTCCTCACAGATTGTCGATGATGGACTGCCAAAACTATGCCATATGGGAAAGAAGTCCACGGCTTCTCGACCTCTTCTTCTTTTTCTTATGTTTTGCAAATAAACAAGTAATATAAAAAAAAAAAAAACAAAAACCAAAGAATAAAAAATGAATGAAATTTTCTTGTAAAGCAAATATTGCTCTGTTTTTTTACTAAAACGTAAAGATGCTCGCTTCGATAAAGTATAAGGCGGTTTTAATGCCGATTGTTTTAAAATTTTTGCTTCTTTTTAGGCTTCACTTTTCATTCGAACAACAACAAAAAAACCAGCGTCGCAGGAACTATGAGAAATAATGTATTTATAGACTTTACTTGTGTTGATTAACAAACATTTTTGTGCTCACTACGCCGAACGATGCATACAAGTTATGGTTGACGTTTCTTGCGTTTCTTAAGTATAAAATAAACAAATTTAGATATATGTGAATTTCTGAACTGATCTTACCTGCCTTGACTACACCAAATGCCAACAACTAAAGAGGGAATGAGGTATTCTTGAGATTAGATGGTAGCGATAATGACTTATGCGCTAATGTCGCCTTCAATCGCCTTCGGGTTTGAGGTCAAAGTGTCTTTTCAACGCTAAGATTGCAATGACGGGTGAATTTCATTCGGTGCATGCTAGTTCTCTTATTGTGATTTCATTCTTTTTTCTTCGTTGTTGTTGTAATTTTCATTTTCAATTTTTGTTACAAAAAATGTATTTTTATTTCTGGAGAAAAATTAATGAATTTTTGTTTGGAGTTTCTCCTGCTTCCACTACTGTTTGTTCAGATATATTGTGAAATGAACTGTGTCTGATGAAAATTGTTACTTTCACAAATAAATATATATGTATGTAGGGCAATTCGTAAATTTATTTAAATTTTTATTACCTTACTTTTACAATTTTTTCTTCTTTTTACTCTTTCAATTTGCCTGCGGACATATATACCTATACCTATAGTAGAGTCGTAGAGAGAACGTCTGGTTTCGTGAGCACAATAAATTACTGTATAGCAGATGTGGCTCTATTTATAAATGTTATGCTATAGGCATAGATCTAATAGATCCGTAAGGCGTATATGTGCACCTGTGAGTATCCATGTCGATGGGTACACTTTTGCTAACGGAAACTTACTGTACTTATTATATAATCCGTGGATTGCTGGATTGTTGCTTATCAAGTTTAGTCTGTTTATCGTTTTAAGATTCTTTAATTAAATTAAAAAGTTAGTTAAAATGGTTCACCCACTTATGCATAATGCATAGTTCGTTCATAATACTAAAAGTTACGAATTACGAGTTTAAGCCTCTTCCCTTCTTGCACAATACGTTCCAATATGTTGTCAGCCGAGTTTTCTTAACCTGATCTTACTTAAACTTACGCATTTGACAGTTTGCGCTTGGAAATGAACTTTCAGACGATGTAACGTTTGGGAAAATCTTTTCAATTTTTAATAATACTTTTTAATACAATATTTATAATATAATAAAACACATTCAAGCAATTTCGTACGCAGACTGTCGTGAAAGTGTTCCGAGGTATTCCTTCTCTTTCTTGATATAAAAAAAAAAAAAGTCCAAAGGCAACGCTTCCGACACAAAGCTATTCATTTCCACTATCAGTGGAATCAATGACAATTTGTTTGCGTGCGTGCGAATGTCGAAATTCGTTTTAGAATATTTCGTTCGATATGATATTGTCGTCCATCTGGTTATTGTAATATAATCAAGCGTTTGCTATTAAGTGATTTCTTCGCACTTAAATGCAATAATTATGTATTTTATTCGTACAGTGTGTACTAATGTGTATGTGATTTTTCTTTTGCTTTTTAATTTTTATTTTTTGTAATTTTATTTGTAATTGAGTGAGGGGCGTGCACTCTTCGCACTATAGTAATTAAATGCGTTTGTATGGTTATGTGCGAATAAAATTTCTTTTTCTCATCCACTCACTAAGAGCACAAGAAATGCGGTGCGGTACATGTGTCTGTCTGTTGAGTAATGACTTGTCAAAGAAGTGCGGGCTAGAAACATGGATTTAATGAAAGAGTATATGGTTTTTTGGGGTTAAGTATTGCAGCTTAACTGATAAACCACCACTTTTTATCATACACTTGACACATGTTTATATATATAGTTTCTTCTTGCTGCTACTTGTGCGTCTTCTCTCTTAAAAGATATCTGCTGCTTATAGCTTTAGTTAGATCTTAAACAGAGTTCAGAGTCATATGAAAAATGATTGCCATTTACGCAGTTACCAACAAAAAGCTCAAAACAATCAAGTTATATTATAGTCTAGAGTTATATCAAATAACACATCCCCACATACACATATACATATACAAAATGAAATTACACACACACACTTATCACATGAACGCGCAACTTATTAAAACTGGAAGAAGCAGGATGAATAAGCCGAATTTGCGACACCTATCAACTCGAATGATTTAAATGTCTTTTCATATGAACACATTTAACTTAGTTTTTTATCTAAAGCTTGGGGAATCATTTTACGATTGTTTTTACAAAAGATATTTGCGATAGCTCTCCTAATCATAAGCATCGTTTTTTTTGTTTTTTTTGTTTTTTTTTTTGAGTTCTAAACAAACAATTGTAATAGGTTCCGGGAAACTATATAAAAACCTTGTCTGCTGATAAAATTTTTCTCAAATTTCATCCATAAATGTTAGTTAACATTATTGGTTTCATGTAATGTACTGTACTTCAGGTTGCCCGCATCACTGCATACGACTGTGACAAGAGGCCAAGAGGCCAACAGGCCAACAAGCAGGGGCGGAAAGTGTTTTGCGTAGAAGTTTATGCTATTATTTAATAAGATTTCTTATACATACGTATCTGTTCAAGGAAAGTAATAAACGATTTAATAAAATCATTATACTTTTACGCCGGATGGCAGTTATAAAAATTTCAAAGGAAAACACAAGCGTGTATAACTACCTACCAGAGCTTGTTCTGTATATTAATCTCTTCCTTCCATATACTTATATATACAATTAGATAATTATGAAACAGAATCTGATTTACATAAACGTCTATGCTAGAGCATATGTTTTTTTTCATTTATTGTATTTTTTTATTTATTGTATCTAAGGAAAAATCGTAATATAAAATTTTAGTATTTTTTCAAAAGTTTCCTCCCTTTAATATTTTTCAAATATTATTTTACCATCTATCAAACAACTATTTGTGCAAATAATTGAGTAACTATCATTGCGAATTGCTGCATGCGTATATGTGTATGTATTTACTTTATATTCATGCTCAAGTGTATTTATCAAACTCATTCAATTTTTACCCGTTTATTGGTTTTTATTTGTTGCAAAAATTGGAAACAAAAAAAAGCAAAAAGAAAAAAAAAAAGCAGAAAAAATCCATTAAAAGTTCAATTTATAATAATTGAAATTCACTTTTGTTATTCCATGTCATTCACGATATTTACTTTTTCGCATTTCGTTGCTGTTGCTGTTGCTGCTTTATCTTCCCTTGTTATAAATTTGGTGAATAGAGTTTTTCTATACTCGTATCCGTTTGAGTTTTGGCAATAAACTTGATTATGAAAAATACTCATAATAGAGACAAAATAATTCGTATGTATTTATTGTTTGCTTGAATAAAGTCACTGCCAAAAGAACTTCATAAGCGTTAATGTCGGAGATAATTTATTTTTCATATAACTGGCATGAGAGTATGGTTTATATACAATAACCATTATAGTGCGTTTATATTATTTCAAAATGTGTCTGAACGGCTTCTTAAGTATAGAATATATTCCCGCGATCAATAAATTATGAGAGCTGCAGAGAAAGATTTAGTTTATCACAAGCATATGCATGTTTTCAAGAACATTTTTATACTCACTGAAAAGTGAATTCTCAATCTCTCCCTCTCAACATTTAAGATGATGCCCGCAACGTGTCAGTGAACTTGCAAACGCCCCCCATATGAATCTGATAAGCGTAATAACTTAACCGAGTCATTATATATAGGTTTTTTTTTTTTTTTTTTTTTTTGGGTTNTGTTGAGTAAAGTTGGACTAAGCCAATAAAATTGTGGCTTATATGTCCGAAGTGCAATATTATATAGGTCTTAAAACCTCGTTAAAACTTCACATTAACAACTTTTCAACAAAACACTAAAGTTAAAAGCACTCTAGTTTTTTTGGTATCTTCATCCCACTTTGGTGTATTCAAGAGATACGGGTACTGGTAACAGAGCACATTCAAGAATCCTTCCTTTTTATAAGCACCCATTATTCACATCTCTCTTCCTTTGTTTTCACATCGATTAGGCCGCTACGACTAAAATAGTTCATAAGCCATTGTTATCACGATCCTTACAATATCTATATACACCATAAGGTAGCTTGCGATTAGAATAGCTTGTCGTGTTAATGTGGTCTACTCCGCGGACAAAGGAAGGTGGTGAGCAGTGTTGATCGGAAATATGGAAAACAGCGCTGCGCTTAACGGCCCCTGTAATTTATGTACGCCGAAGAGGCTTGGAAATCATATCGAACGGTAGATGCACATAATTCCTGTCTTTAATAAATTCGATTCGTTTCTCGCTTGAAAGATTTGAGGTACGTCGCAACTGGCCTACGCCTGAAAATCTACATATGCTATGAATAAGGGAATAATGCTAAGTGCAGTCCTCGAAATGAAAATCCCCTATTGATGTGTTGGGATTTGAATCAAAGAGATGGGGAGTTTTTTTTATCATTTCAAAAATTCGATGTGAAGTGATTATCATTATTTTTTGTTTCCACCTCGTATATTAGAACAATAACTAGTTGTTAGCATGTAAAAATCATTATCAGTTTTGCTTAATTTGTTGTAGCTAAGACACCTGCCGTATCCCTGCAGTGCATTAAAGTATTTGTAAACATACATTTAGTATTCATAAAATTAATTACTGTCTATATATCTCCCATTACTTATGCACTTAATACCGGGATATAATGCGTCCATTAAAAATGATGTGGCTAAACGCATTTTAGAAAATAAATAATTCAATGTCTGCTTGGGGGTTGGTGTTCAATTTTAGGTCAAGTCGAAAATAGCTAAAAACACGCTAAAATCATTCACATTTCCGATCCGTGCATTAGGAAAAAAACGGCAATTTATGTTTGAAACAGCAAAAAACACCAAAAACTAAAAATAAAAACAAAGATATGCAAGAAATTCAGAAAACGCATTTCAGAATATTGGCATCACATGAACTAAATTAAAATATTAACAAAATTAATTTATTAAATCGTAAATGTTGCTATTCCTCCAGTTGATCCGATTCTAAGGCTTACGCACCGAAAGACAGACACTTCTACTTATAGCATAAAAGATACTTTTCCATGATTATATTCCCAGTTTTTTAGTCTCCGTTTTATTAAAGAAAATTAAATTTAAAAGAAAGAAATTTAATAAAACTTCCATATCATTACGGGTTTCCCGTTCTAATGGCATATACGACTTTGTTATAGGCGCGTGATATTAATAATACTTTTCCTCCTTTCATTACTGTTTTAACGGAAATTATTCTATAAAAGCGAAAAGTTCCTCTGGGTATGGTTGGTCGGAGCCAATAGATAAACTATATACAAGGAAACGATTACATAGATCTAGCAATAGCTTATGTTTAACTGCACATCAATATTCTATGCATCCGTCATTGCGTGAAGTACAAAGCATGCAAGCCCACACAAGCTAAGGTTTAAACACTTTCAGCACGCGGCGGATAAAGAGGCTTGGACTGAATCGCACTATGCCAAATATCAGAGGACGTAGAACTGCTTTAGGAAAGGTCACAGCTACTGTACATCTGCCTTGTTATACAAATATTCAGTGTGGGCTGGAGACCACGTTACTGTAAAAACAACATACAGGACAATGGCGAGCATATACCGCCTCAGTGCAGAATTGCGTCTTCTGCACAATCTCGGAAAAGGCAGCGGATTGATGTACCAGCGGATGAGATGAGATATATCCACGGAAAGAAGCGAAGAGGACAGGCGCAAATGACCGCCCTCAAGGAGCAGAGAGAATAATTACGTGGCAACCGCGATAGAAGACGGCGAGGAAAAGTAGATGGCCGTTCTTGCTCATCTGCGACGTGGCGAAATAAGCTGAAAGACATCATGGTAAGGTAAACTATTACCTCACACAATTCCTAAGTAGCCATAGTTACTTCCAAAGTCATCTACGTCGATTTGAACCTGAAAGTTCGTCAGTACGTCCGAGCTGTGTAGAAGCCGAAGAAGATGTGGAGCACGTGACAAGTCTTGTCTCCATTCGACACTGAAGAGTATGGCCGAAAGTTCTGGAACATGTGGCACCGTAAACGATTTCGTCGCCACAGTGCTCCAGGAATTAAGGCAGCCAGAGACAGCAGTTGGAGACAAGAGGAAGTGGAACCCAATAGGGTATTCCATTAAATTCCCGCCACTCGGTGTACACTAATTGCGACCAGCTTTCGTTGTGGTATCGAAGTAGTATCTAACGACGGTCGCGCGGGGGAGAGTGGTCGACGAAGTGTGTATGAATGATAGCTTTAGTACTTAGGGGCCATGGATGTTTGCAAGATTTCTACTTCCGACTCGCATAGCAAACAAAAAAAAAAACAACAAAAACGTAGGATGGTTTATCCATTTTAATTGAGACGGCTTTCCTAAAAGAGAAGTTTTCTTCTCTTATGTCTCCACTTATCTAATTGTCATATCGCTGTCAAATTTCTCGCTAAAACCGTCAATAGTATTAAAAAAATGAATTTTTTGAGCTTTACAGGGAACAAATGTGTATATAGTCGTGAGACCACTTAACGTTTCTGGTTATCTCTCTATTATATTACTAAATACTTTACCTTTGACTTTTCTGACGAGATAGTCCACGCAAGCCGTCGCAGCACGACCAGCACTTTTAATATGTTCAACATTTTTTCTGATTTCTTTTTCAATCAATCGAAAACTCGGTCTAGTCATCGCCACGAACAGCTCTTGTGAACGTTTCCAAAGCCATAGTATCAGTTTCGAAAAGAAATATTATATAATTTTTCTTAAAGAAAATTTCCTCCCTTTCAGCAACGATTTCATGACAGAAATTGAAAAGTATATTATTTCAATACTAAAGTAAACAAACGTATCCCATTAGCTGTTGTTGATATTGGCGTGAAAGTGGAGGCATTTATCAAGAAAAGCAAAAAAAAACAAACAAACAAACAAACTACTTGTTCCTGTACGATTCAAAGAGAAAAGATTTTTCCTTTTAGTTGCCTTTTTGTTACGTTAAGAAAAACAAAACGAAAAAAAAGAGCAGAAGGACAGCCATAGACGGCAGAATTGGCTTCAAAGAAATTTAACACATTTGCCTTTCAAAAACTGGACCGACTTTTTCTTAAACCTTCTTTATTACTTTCCCGTAATTTTGTATCATTATGAACGTAGGAGAGACGTGAGCACTAACCGTTACATTTCATTGATCACATTCAGAAGTACAGGTGGAAGTACACAAACTGTACGCACAAACTGCGGTTTCAGATCGACTTATATATGTTACTACGTCCACCCCATAGCCCGGTTATGCTGTTCACCAAAGGTGCGTGAAGGTCAACTAAACTTTTTTGTTCTGCATACAACTTAGTAGACATATTCCCGAATAATTAATACTTTCTGCACCTCAGTCCATAAAATATCCTTTAATTCGGTTAGAGTTATGGGCAAGAAGCTTCGAATTCCGCTGTGATATTCCTCATTCAGATTCAAAGGCTGAGTTCACAAAAACACAATGTCTCAGATCTACTCATATCTATCTACATTAGATAAAGAAGATAAAGAAGTACTTTTGTCAAACACTTTAAGGTTTTAACACATATCGACTTGAAATTTTATAAGAATTTTTACAAAACTACCTAAACGTTCAATGAAAATCATCTTTGATCGAAAAACACTGCAAGGGTTGAGATGGTCAATATACAAGATTTGCCCCAAAACAAAACATACTTTTCAAAATTTCGAAATCCGTAAGATATAAATTAATAGGTTGGTTGGTATGTATGTTTTTAATCGCTTTCCGCAGGTCAATGTTAACAATAAAACAAATTAAAATACCATAGTGGGCCATGGGGTCATCATTAAATGCCCTACACCATTCTAAAGTTATTCATAAAACGATTTCTTAAAACATACCGTTATATGGTAAGGGGTCGAAAATATGATTCGATCCGAGCCATATTAAACAGGCAAAATGCGCCGCTGTACCAAATTTCGTCAAGACATCTCAAAAATTGTAGCCTGTAGGTTGAACACTAGAAAAAAAGACGGACAGACGGACAGACGGCTGGTAAGCTTAAATTGATCCAAAAACTAAATGCATATCATTCGGTGCAATAAAAGATGAGTACGAGGAAAGACTAGACCTTCACTATCCTGTTTGACTCGTTTGCTTTATTTTTACACCCATCACCGAACGAAGAGTGGTCTATTCATTTTGTCAAAGTGTTTGCAACGCCCAAAAGGAAGCGTCAGAGAACGCACAAAGTATCAGCATCGAATCCTAAATTGATTTAAGCAAGTCCGTCGGTCCGTCTGTGTAATGTCTATTGTAAATATTCTTCTGGCGGCAAAAGTTAAGCTATCGACTTCAAATTTGACAGAAAGATTTGAAGTTCTTGCACGCAGGTTCGTATTGAAAATGGGCCAAATCGGTCCAAGGACACGTCCACAGCACCCCGTAAAATGAGAACATCTCTGTTTTTCAAATGGAATGAAATATTGGTTTTTTACTCATTACTCATAACCTATAGCAAAAATTGAAACGCGTATTTCATGGGCGGTGCTGTACTATTTGTGCACAAAAATGAGAAAACTTGACCATTCCTATCGAAATTACATTTCTTTTACCACACCTTGATAAAGCGCAGAAATAAGCTTTAAGAACCCGATAAAGTCTACAAATTCTTGGCCAATTTCAAATTTCGACTTCACCTTAACAGGTCCGCCTATTCGTCTGTCCATCTGTATGTTGGCGCAATTTTATAATATCCGTGGTGAACGTTCTCCCGTTAGCGAAAGTGAAGATATCGCCCACTAACTTGTAAAAGAATTTGGAATTGAGCTAAACTTTTCAAAGGACCCGCCTACAACACCCAAATGCCTATGCGACAAAATAGTTTATTTTGGAAATAGAAAAATCAGCTGCAACGACTCCATATTATAAAGTATGAAAATTTAGTTGTTGTACTTCTTATGTCTTTTCTAGGATAACGGTGATGGGCATAATAGATTCGGTCCCGATTGAATTTAATTTTCTGCTCAGAAGAAGAGTAAATGAAGAGGAAAAAAAATGAGCGCATAGGAAAAAACCAGCAGAGCAAGTGTGCGAAGCGCGACGTTTCCATGTTTAATTCCCGAAACCGTCAGCTTCACCGCAAATTGCTGCTATAAATACCGGTTTAATGTTTTTATCGAGAAGTTCCCTGTGTTAATATATAATCTGCAACGATCGTATTTATTATTGTCGGTATAATTGGCAGTCCTATTGCAGGAAACAACCAATCATCAACGTTCTGAAATACTAAAAGAAATAGTTACTTTCCACCTGACAGTCAATGAACAATCAAAAGGAAAATCTGTGGTCGCGTGCAGTTTTTAGAGCTGTCGATTCACCACACTTGCTATGCTGCTATGCAACTACTAAGGCTTGTCCGAGAGATCTGAGAGAAAAATATCTAGTTGTGAACCTCTAACTTACAATGTATGTCTCTTCACATTTGTAGATTGTTGTCAACGGGATTTAGAAAAATTTCCATGACCTCAGCGGAAAACCCGCTTCTCTACCCAAAAACCTAAGCCGTTTTGTGCGTGTATGTATGAGTGCACATAAAACGGGTTTTATCGTGCGATAAGCGACTGTGAAAAGAGATCTCTTTGATTAATAGGTTGTAAGAACCAAAAGAGACCATACGTGAATATACGAGTGCGAGAGTGTATGTATATTATATAATTAGATAATGCGGAGATATGAATATTAGATGCTATGTAAGATGTATATAAAAAAGAACAAGGTATATAAATGTTGTATATGAAAAAATAGAACAATGCGAGCAGTAAAGGGCCTAAAGAGTATAGTATAGTCCAAAGTAGACCTATAGATGTGTAAAGTATGTAAGTAAATAATATAAGGTGGGTATGTGTATTTGAAAGAGTCTAATGGGTATAAAGCATATATTATATAAGAGTATGAGTGTAACAAATATGTATATAGAAATGTAAGAATTTATATATATATATATATGTACATAGAAATGTATCAACGACATGTTCATATACGTTCTCCAGCGCCGTGAAATAGAATGGAGGCTTTAGGAAGGAAACAGTAACTTTCACAACATTTTCAGAATATTTTTTAAACCGCAAAATACGATGACTAGCAATTCGTTATGGGTAACATGAATAAGAAAAAAAAAATCCGAAAATCCGACCTGTCCGCCAGTAGACATATCTCTAATAAACAGGCAGCGTTTCAAGCAAATTTATGCAATTTTTACTTAAGAGCTCATTAAGCTCGTTAACCGATCAGTATCATTTTCCCGTTGAAGATTTGAGAGCTTGTGGAAGTAGATGAGAATCGCGACTACCAAGCCTGTCTATTGGTCTGAGTCTATTGGTTTTTGGTGGTAATTGTAATGAGCCCCCAGTTGTTAAAGGGATAACACTTGCCAACAGGGTACATACCCACTAGGCTGTGGCCGGTTCGTTGCCTGTTTCTCTTTCCTCACTTCTTTCCGGCCGGCATAGTAGGACACATCCCCTGCGCGATTGGTCAGATAATAAAACATAGTTAGATATCTAATGTGGATTTTAAGTCATAGTCTCTTGGCTGTGTCCTATTGCCTTCAAGTAAGAGTGAGAACTTGAATATTGCTAAAGCGACTAAAATGTCACATCGGTAGGAGAATACTTATATTCTATTGAACCTAAGCACTGCAAATGAAATGAAAGATTAGTTCAGTTCGGCCTTCTGTTGATAACTTTTCCTTTTTTGCTCTTATATATATAAGATATATGAGTTACGTGGTGGGTATCTAAGATTCGTTCTTAGGATAAGGTAGCTCACTTATGTTACTTATTGTTTTGCAGTTGAAGTTTTGTTTATTTGTACGGTTGGCTTGTGTTTTATGCATTGTTGTCATTTGTAGCATTTATGATTTACTACGAAACGACCTACTTGTCCAATGACTTGAATTTTGATTTGGTAGAAAATTACTTTTCATCCTCATTATTTTCTCTCTATGCACATCAATTTTTTTCTTTTCTTCCATATATTTTTTTTCTTTTATTGTTTTTTTTTTTGCATTTACTCCTTAACATTTTTCAGTTCCTTTTGCTGTTTCGTTTCCAAGCAAAAGAAAAAATGTCAAATGTCTGCAATTCATTTCCTTCGACCTGGTTTCAATTATAATTCAGGTTTCAAAAAAAAAAAAAAAAAAAAAAATGAATTTATATATATATATATATATATATATATATGAAAGTAATGTAGAGAAAAGGTATATTTGTTTTTTTAACGGATACAGGTTCTTTTTTCTAGTTTCTAAAGAAACGAACACTAATTACTTGTTGTTTTTAACTAAAGTTCAATTTTGTTAATGTAAAATATAATAATAATAATAATAATAATAATAGAAAAAAAAAGAAAAAAAAATGTAATAATAACGATAAAAAACAAGGAATAATTTCTAATGAAAAACAAGAACAATTTTAAAAATGACCTTCTATGGACACACAATCATGAAAAAGATTATGAGTAAAGAAAGAAAATTAAGCAAAAAAAGAAATGAAAAAACAAAAAACAAAGAAGAATTTCTTCAATATAAAGCTAGCGAAACAATGACATACGTTGACAATTATAAGTAAAGTATGACAATTACAAAAGCACTTTTGCGCATCAACACTTAACGATGCACAAGCCGGCACACATCTGTTTTAAATAGCAAGCTAATGCTTCATTGTGTGCCATTGTACAACAACAATACAATAATAACAATTAAACAGCAACACAAGTATATAATAACAAACAATAGCAACAACAGTAGTAACTACCAAATATGGTGGATTTTAATCTTAGTTTTTCATTCATTGTCAACCCACAAGCTGCGAAAGCAATTACTACTCTACGAAAACGATACATTTCAGGAAAATTTTCTTGCGGTGATGATGATCCACTATTAACAAAGTCATCACGATTGTATGTGCGTATGAGGCAAACCTCTCTCTCTCTCTCTCTCTCTCTCTCTCTCTCTGTCCCTCTCTTTTCCATTATATACCGTCTTCAAACAGAAGATACAATAAGTATGTACTTTTTTACCTTTTTCTTTGAAGTGTGTATATATATGTGCTTGCTAATAATTGTTAATGATTACCGCAATGGTTATACAATCCCGTGAGGCTAGTAAAAGCCGAACAAAAAAAAAAAAGAACAAAAATCCGAAAAAATATTGAGGAAAAAATGCTCCAGTGTGTTGTTAAAGCCATCAAACACATCGTAACGATGACGATATGAAGAGATTTTTACTATGTTTCGTTCACGCCTAAAAATCATAAAGACTTTCCCTATTCAATATGAAATGTATTGTATACAAAAATGCTTTACAGAACAACAACAATAATAAGAATAACCAACGTAAGAAAGGCATGTTATTTATATTGTGTGCGTGATTGCTTTTCAAAAAATCTAAAACTGAAAAAATGTAAACAAAAACATATCGATAGAAATCGACTTTCAAACACCATTTCCTCTTCGTTGGACTTCGCTTGCCGATGCATAATCCACACACAATAAATAATAATTTAATTATATGAAAAAGCATACATGGAATATACGTACGGTTAACGTTATTATTAAATACATTGCATTAAAAAGCAAATGTTATTGTTCGCGAAGCTATCAACCTAAAGAGGCGATAAAAAGAAATTAAAAAAAAACTACACATAGGTATATATATATATACCTATACAAAATTATCTGATGCATATGAAAACAAAGTTAACTTAAATAGTAAGTAACACATAATGTGGGTTTGGTTCTGCCTCTTCCATGTGTTACACGTATAATTTCCTCACTAAAGAGTGTATATCCGCCTCGTGAAGATGAAGATAGGGAAACAAAGGAACAAAAGTAAAAATATGTCTTTTGTTTGTCCTTGGTTTTATTGTCAATTTCTCTCACATGCTTTTACACATACATACATACAAATATACATACAAATATATATATATGTACATAGTTATATAGGAGTCCTATTCACCGCCGCTGTCCCCAGAAGAGTATTGCTCTTTTGGCATAACGGTAGTACGTGCAGAAGCGTAAAAAAGACCAATAAATTACTTAAAATGGGAAAACGTGGAAAAGAAAACAAAAGAAAATAAATAAGCGTAAGATAATTTTCAATAGTTAATAGTGACGACATTTTAAAAAACGTATCTAAACGGACTTTTGAAATCGCAAATAAAAGAAAAAAAAAACAAGCGATGGAGAAAACACAAGCTCCATGAAAAGTAGAAGTCCTTGAATTTCTTAAAAGCTGTCGCTACCTTACGACAGCATTTGTTTTCATTGCAATCATCATCGGCGAGTTACACTAATTTTTTAATTTCGCTTCCAATAAGAAGAGAACAACTTCATTATCATTCTTCGCCTAAATTATTCTGATTATTACAAAATTTTCGATCTGAAACATCGGTACGTGTTCGATCGCAAGAAGTCTTCTTTCGATACGGTAACGGTAATTAGGTCAATTTGGGAATATATCAGATTGTTTTCAGCATTTTTGTGAACATTTGTTCTGCCTATATACGCAACAGGAACGTGGCTAAAAATCGGAACTTAACAGATGACGGCGGACTTCACAAATCAAAGTAAACTTTTATTTTGCTATGCAGTTAACCGGTGGTTAACTGCCTATTTTTTGACTAAAAGTACAGTACATAGGCATATAGCCGAGTGGGCAGTAATCGGGAAAAGTCGTTTAAAATGGCCAAAAAAGTGGACTCACTAACACAACTATACCTTGTAAACTGATTGTCGGAATGTCTTGCAATATTTGGCATGCATCGTTTGATGGTTGGCACTATCCACAAACCGTCTGATTTTAGGTACTATGTGCTGAGAGTGCTGCGTAAAATCGACGAGTTTAATGGAAGATCAAGTCTATGAATAATTTTGATTTCAAGTTTAATTTCGTGAAATTGATATGTACGCGTTCCATGTCCCATTCCATTTTCTATTGACATTTTAGGATTGTGACGGTCCAAATAATTAGTTGGCCAGCAAACAAATGGATCGATGTGGTCTTTTCTGTAAGCAAGATTTTCGAAAAGCAAGATGCTATACACTCATAAAGCTCGTCATGCTTATTGCTGAGTTCTAAATCTCGGTACTACGCTCACTAAGAAAAAAAAGAGGAGGAAAGGAAGAGGGTAAGAGGGTATGAAAAGCTTCGATGTAAGGCAAATATAATTCTTCTTACTTTTCTTTTATCTATTTTCTTAAAGGTATCCTTTAAGGAGAGTAACCTTTAAAAGAAACTTATCGCGTTCTATTTATTATGTTCTATTTATTGGCTGTAGCACCGTGCCTTCTTTCATCCAACACATGCGTCCGTGGTAAGAGAGTGAAAATTCGTGCCTTTAATGCACTATTAATGGATTAATAAAAATGTGTAATTAACGTTAATATATATATATATATATATATATACTAAAGGCAGCATAATAGTGTTCGTCATGATGACGTTCACTATAATGCACGTCACTCTGTGATATATGGGGATATTAAAATTGTAGGGAGAAAACCAAACACACACATAATATTGTGTTTTTTCTTTCTTCTCTCTTCATCTCTTCTTTGTTGCTTGTTGATAAACAAAGTTTTGTGAGTTTGATATTTTAATTAAAATTTACTTACGATAAATATTAATAATATTTATCTTAATACGTAAGTAGATTATTATTTTATGTGAATAAGTAAAATAAATTAAAATGCTTTCACATACTCAATATTGTGGACAAAGGTGTAATTGAAATAAATTTTCCATGCTTTGCTTGCCAAGCCTATTATCTAACGAAAAGGGATATTTTATCGGTCCTGCATGAAGTACGTAAATCGTTGATCGGCGTGAATACCACTTCGCCTATTGTCACTATTATATACAGACTGGCAAAGTATGTAAATATGAATTTTATTATTCGATTAAATGTGATTTAATTAAATTACGCTCACGATTGAATTTGTGTTGTATTGAATGGGCGTGATATTGTCTCTGAAAAGCGAATGAATATTTCTGTTATTTTATCAGCCCAAACAGCATACCGTGGAAAATAAATTCATAAGTGGGCGGTGTATTCACCTGCCATGCGGGCGGTGACCATAAGCGATTTATGTATCTCGGTGTAATCGTTACGAGTAGTCAGGCCTTTCCTTTGGTGAAAGCCGATTTTCAGTATTTTTATGCGTTGTGTCGATCAATTATTCGTCAGTCCCCATGTTCATGGCTGCAATTTTCGTTAGAAGCAAAATAAAAGTCCTAAGCTTATGATACACGCTTCGGGTTTTCCTTGGATGTAAACGTCGATTTATATTCACTGTTATATTTGCTTATTTGCGAGTCGTAATGCTGCATACTCTCTTAATATACTTCTCTGTCTTTACGTACGGACAGACATCCGTGTAAATTAAACCTACTGTTGGAAAGTGTGGTACACAAATTTTTATGCCCATAACTAAAGGATCATGTATGCACTAATTTTGCGATACAGTTTCCTGTGCCTATAAATGTGCATAAAAGATCCCATAGAATACACTTAGAATACTTGCTTGACTCTTTCATTTAGTTCCCCTACCTTTGAAGCTATTATATATTCTAATATATAACTCTCGCTCTTGCTCTCTCTCTCTCTCTTTCAAGGTTTCTCAAAAGTCCATCATGAGATAGTGAAAGCTAACAAAACGTGTCTAAAGAATCAAAGCGTCAAGACATGATCTTCATAATCGTCTTTAAAAATAAATGAAAGAACAACGTGTAAAAAATTCGAAATTGCGGACAAAGGCGATGCTCCAAAATATATCGGCGTTGATGTGAAACGCAGTTAAACGGATCTATCAATCAATGTAGCGCTTTTATATAACATATAGTTTATCGCAATCACGATGACTCGAACGCTGAATTGGAATTTGGATCGGTTGGTTATGTGCAATGTAGTTTTATTGCGCAGTCAACCAACTCTCTCGAAAAAGATAATAATTACCATCACGAACTTATTCTGATCGATGAGGCAAACTTTTGTCTTACTAGTCTCGCTGATGAACACTAGTCAAATCTCCCATCAAGTGTGTCGACACGAACAGAAATTTACAGTCTGTCACGGCATTCATGCCCACAGCGCTATTGGATGGTATTTTCCTTCCAAGAAAAAAATACAAAAACAGCCACACAGCAACAGTGAAACGTGACCGCATCATATTGAAAGAATTAAGCAACTGCAGTATATGATTGCGGAAAGACGAACTGCGCGAAAGCGGTCTTAATAATATTTTAATATTGTTACGCAAAGCTGCGTCTTTGCGATTTTATCCGGATACACATACGTAATAGTAATAAACTGTGATATTGTTTTCAGCAACCAGCAGTGCCTGCATCCGTTTTAGTCTCTTAGCTTGTCCATTTATGCATCCATCTACTTGGTACATGCCCGCCTTTTTGCCTACTCCTCCATTTGTTTGCCTGTCCTTGCTCCTATTCACTTCAGTGTCTTGGACTTCCAGTAGTGGAGAATATTTGAAGATTTCTTTCAAACACTATGCAGCACTTGAAATTGGGTAGAAAATCATGTTTTTAGAATATATATCTAAAGTAGATATTGTGAAAGAAAATGTGGATTTTTATCAGTCTGTTTATTCGGTAGTATTCGGAGACGTCAAGCAAATAACTAAATATGAGCACAGAAAACAATAATTTTTATTGAATAAATACTAATGAAGTGCGTGTAAAGGCATCAGAAATTTTCTGTTAATATCCTCTGGGAAATTCAAAGTTGAAGCGTTGCTGTTGTATTTAACACAAAATTTAGATATAGAGAAAGCACCGAAAAGTAAGGATATCTTGCAGCGTAGATTAAAATTTTCTAAAAAACTTATTATACACATTGTTTATGATTATTGTTGTTTTTCTACTTTAAACGACGCGTTTGTTTTTATAATGAATTCCAAATTTTCTTCTTCTTCTTCTTCTTTTTTTTTTTTTTTTTTTTGTAAACATTACAGCAAACAAGAAGTAAACTTTTGAAGCATTTTTCCGCCGGTCGTAACCAATTTGCTAAACACATTAAAATGCATTTAGAATTTTTGCAGGAAAGGAAAGGAAAGCAAAAAAGTAAAATGCAAACAACAAAATAAATGCGGATTATCTTACGTATCGCTAAATACCTTTGTGACATTTATATATAAACTCCTAACACTCTTTACGGCGAAACACATACGCAACAAAGTTTCAAAAAAAAAAAACAAAGCAAGTAACGAAATTATATTCGATTGCGACCGAATCTTTTACACCCATCTCTGTTATCCGACAAAGGATTTAAAAAATGGAATTATATGAATTTGTATATTCTACATTATTGGATGGGCGTGGCTGATTCTTGATTTCTTGTGCATACTTCTGTCAGGTATCTGTTAAAGCTTATGAGTAGTGGGGAAAGGGCACGGAAAACAAATGTGTTCTCAGTTTTGGTTGTATAGATATGTGGGCGTGGACATGATTAGACAATTTTCGAACTCTTTTGTAAATTTGTAGGTGATGTTTTCATTTTTGCGAACGGGAAATTGCATATTACAGATACTACACAGTTGAACAGACGGAAAAATGTACGGACGAACACGCAGACATGTTTAGGTGCATTACGGATTTAAAACTGGTCAAGAATTTATATAACATATGGGTTTGTGAGGCTTGCTTGTGTGCGTTATAAAGAAATAAAAAAAAATTAAATGCTACGCGTACTATAATATTGGGTACGCGTCACCAAGTTTTCCCATTTTTGTGCACCCATGCTACAGCATCGCCCATGAAATACGCGTTCAGATTTTTGTACATTTATTCGCTATAGTTTATGAACAATGTGCAAAAACCAATTTCGTATTCGATTTGGAAAACAGAGATGTTCTCAGTTTGCATACTACTGCAGGCGTGCCATTTGACTGATTTGGTCCGCTCAATAGCAATGTGCGTCCAATATTTTAGACAAATTTGAAGTCGATAGCTTCATTTTTGCGGCCAGGTGAATGTTTACAACAAACATTACATAGACGGACAGATGGGCAGACAGAAATGGTTAAATGGATTCAGAATTTGTGCTGATAAAGAATATATATACTTTTGGGGGATCTCCGAAGTTTCCTTCTGGGCATGGCAAACGTTTTGCCGAATTGAATATAGCCCTCACCGAATGGTTGGGGGGCATAAAAAAACTACATTAACACGAAACGTCATAGTCACGTTCCTCCGCAGTAACTATAGTAAATACCTTTTTTCAAGAGTGAACTTATATGTGTATGTATCTATGTGTATGTGCGTGTGTATGTATGTATGTATGTATGTATGTATATATGTATATATGCATTGGTATATAAAATTGCTGTAAGATATCAAAGCAACCTCACGTAATGCCAGTAACTGCTTAAAATATTGTTTTTTGTTGTTGTTGCGGGTGCTATTTGTTTGCAATTTTGTGTATAAATAATAATTAAAACTCACTTTTGGATTATCACAATGTACACTGAGTTGGTCTGTATGTTTGTTTCCTTGCTGCGCACTCATAGAAATAATAACCGAACGACGTCAGAGCCGCACAAATATCGTTTATGAAGCTTTTTGTGTAAAATTCAATTTTGTCTTATAATCCATTAAGGGATTTTTTCTTTCGTCCTTCATCTTTGTGCCCGCATTTGTTAAATACCATGAATCCCATCCCCCTCCCCCGCCACCAACATTTACTAACCGCAACAAACTACACAAAGTTATTAAAATCAGATTTTGCACATTGTTAATGTACGATTTGTACGGGCGAGGAGCAACAACAGAACCAACAGTACGTAAAAACAAAAACATAACAATAAAATTTTCATATTGTGAAAATTGTTGAATTCAGTAAAAAACAAAACAAAACAAAAGCAAAAAAAATCGTACAAAAAACAAAATGTGAGAAATAGCAAACGCATAAAAGGATTTAATTGAAAAAAGCAAAAAAAAAAAAATTTTTTTCTTTTTTTGTATATATACATATATGTCTACGTTATGTGAGTGCTTGCGCGGGACAGTTAAACGATTACAAGTAACAATTAAAGCCGTATCTGTAAAAACAACAGCAACCGCAAAGATATTAAATATTTCTTTGTTACTTGCTTTGAGATCATATACATTTCCCACGCACACAGTTAAAATAAAAAAATTGGCAAGAGATTGAATGGTTTTTTAATTAAATAGATACTCAGTTAAGTGTAAAAGGGTAAACAATATACAAAAATAAGAAGAAGAAAAAAGAAACGCAAATAAAATGCAAAGTAAAGAAAGTAAAAAAGTAAATAAATAAAATAAGGAAGAATTTAAAATGCGATTTCAACCGAATTATTTCATAGCCAGCACTTGCTTGCTTGCTTGCTTGCTTGCTTGCTTGCTTGTCTTCGTCGGTTTTCAATAAACTCATTTCGAAACTAAAAAGTGAATATAGTTTTCCAAAAGCCAATGACGATAATGTGAAGGTTGGACGCAACGTGAGCTTAAGCATCTTATTCTACTACAACAGCACTTGTATGCAAATTTCGTGCCGTACATAAGCTATTGTGCTTAGTTCGAAAACCTAAACCGCGAAGGGGAAGCGGCGGCAGCACTGTAACAGCTTACAACGAAGCATTTTTTTTTTCCAAACTTTTTTTCTGTTTTAAAAGGGAAGGAAACGTAATACAAATGTAATATGCAACGAGATTACTAGGCATTTACTTAAGTTTTAAAAAATTGTTTACAAAAAATATTAAAGAGTGGCAGCATCGGCGCCATTCTCGTGAGGCGTCCTTAATTTAAGTGCCACCGCGATCAATTACGTAGTTGGTGCAAATTGAAATGAACAAAAAAATAAAAAAATAAAAAAATAAAAATCATTTAGCTTACTCGCCTTTTGTGAGTGAAACAGGTGGCGTGATTGGCCAGTAATTGAATGAAAACATTGAATTTTCGACCGAAAACAAAACAAGCCTTTGTTAACAAATAATGTTCAAATAAACTGTTTCACGAGAAAATGTTGTTTTCAAAACATTGCAAAATGCCCAAGAATGAAAAGAATGGAAGCGTATTCCATTTTGAGTCCTATCGGGCATTTCGAAACTTGCTGTAGATCGGCTTTTTTCTTTTTACTTACAATAAACTTTTCATTATTTCGCTTTACTCAGTTAGTTAGCGACTATCTTCGGAGTGCTAAAGGGAATCACGAAATTTGAAGGAAAAAATTTACTACAGACAATGGATATTGTCTTCGCCCACATTCCCTCGAAAAGCCAAAACAGCTATGCAGCAGTTTTCCCCTTTAAGTAACACGAACAAACAAAACCCATTATGCCTTACGCAGACCTCTCATTAATTAATTGAACTTACGCACCGACTTTATTAATTTTAGTATTTGTTCGTGGGAAGCGTTCTACTCTGCCTGCGTTGAATAAATTATGCAAGCAAATCGTTGTATAATTCATATCGATCTAAAAGACTAGTAAGTTAAAAGTGGAGGTACTTTTACTTGCATAGTCAGTGCCTGTCTACGTCTAAGTGATACGCACGATTAATGAAATTTTCCATCTCGGCTTTTATGCGTTACAGGCATGTACCAAATTTAATGTAGACACACTATAAAGAACGACTGTTGGGTAGATTTAGCGATGAACTTTATATATCTACAATGTGCTGTTTCGTTCTGCTGCTGGATCAGGAAGCAGTATTTTAAGTCCTAATTTACTTTGTAGCTTCATTTATGCTGACTATAGGTTGGAAGACATCTCCCATTTTCTTAAGCTTCATACACACAAACTAATCTTGAAATCCACAAATCATAGTTTGTCTTGATTCGGTAAAATCAGTTCGCATTGTGAGCGAAGGCCCTATGGATATTAATATGTAAAAGTTCAAGCAAGGCAATCAGGCGAAAAGCCGATAACCCTGTTAATGCATATATGTACTGTTTGATAGTTGGTATGCCTGAATACAAAATAGTGTCTTCTGCCGTAATTGAACTGAGAAAAGAACACGCGTCTCTTTGAATTGAGCAAAGAAATACAAAATAAACCCAAAAATCATCCTCCAATGGTTCCTTCAGCTTTTTCATCCTTTTTTTTTTGTGAACTTTCCTATCTTCATATAGATTTTATATAAAGTTTATTAGCGCTTGCATAGCTAGATATAGTGATTTTTTTTTGCCTTCGATTTAATGTATTGTAAAGCAAGTATAGTACGTTGATATGTGGATGTGTAGTTAGTTGATAAGTGAATATATATGGAAAATAGATGGAAATGTAGGGAGGAATAGGAAAGGTTGTGTCAAATTTAATCAATCAAAAGGTCGTTTTGCAAGCACAATCTGCTTAATAATATTATAAAAGCGTTTATTAATAACATAATTATATTATTTACAAAAAAAAAAGAAAAAGTAAAATACAAATTAGTAATCAAATCGATTGAATGTGAAGTTTAGGCGAAATTTGCAATTTATTATATTAACTTTCTCTCTTCTAAATAACAGCCTCGAGGGGTGAATAGAGAAGGAAGGGGAAGAATTATGAATTTATTAACTTGTCCAGGATTACGTTGTATGGAAAGGAAATTAAAAATCATTTTTCCTGATTGATGTTATTGCATATATTTTTGCATATATTATTGTCTCAACCACTTTACAGTCAATATTTGCAAAATATTTCGTGCAAAGTTATCTTTTGGGCAATTAGAAAACAGCCTTAGGCTGGCAATTCACAATTGCAGAAAATCTCTTTTTCAATTTCTATGGAAGCTTCTTAAATAAAATAATGAAATTTGTCGGCATTTATGCACAAGCACATGGACATGTTAATGCAGAAAAAGTTTAATTTCCTGATATGAAACAAAATATAGTGCGTTTGTAGGCCAGTGTGCGGGTGTGCGTACAATACATTTCAATGCATTTATCAAACATCATTTATTATGAACTTAATATTGGATTTATTGTTTACTATATATAAAATTTGCGCACATACACACACACACACACACACACAAAAGCTTAAATACAAATTCTCATACGCATACACACGTACGTAAAGAGTCTTGATTAAGTAATACACCGTATCCGTGTAGATTTCTTTAAAGAAATAACGCAACAATCTTGCAACAACAAAATTGCTTATAATTATTCTATTAACACTTTAAAATCACTATTTTTGCAAGTAATTGTGAAAATTGAAATTCACCGAAAAAACAACTTCAATTGCAAGCATTAGTTAAATAGCAAACCACACATACTATACATATTGTATTGTATATGTTCGAATATATGCTTTTCTATGAACGGCTGTGTGTAGATGTTTTATTATAAAGCTGAACAAAACCGCTTTTACCAAAAGTATTATTTACGGCCAGAGCACGTGTAGTGTTTGCTAACTTTACACGCATGCATTTGCAATCGTGATCATCATCATTATCATTATTACCAGGCAACGCCACTGTATGGTTTACGGTAAACAGCAAAACATGTTGTTAACCATGGACGGATTTGCAGTTGTTGCAAAACTAACAGAGCGCTTTTGGCAAAGGGAGTCTAGGTGCAAAGCGAATAACCAGAGGTATTCGTAACAGCAACATATTAAGTTGCATTTGTACATTCGAAAACTTTTTGCGTTTGTTACAGTTAGATAACGCTGTTGTCGTTTGTTTTGGTTTATTTTTTTTTTTTTTTGCACTCTATTTCTAAATACATCCTTCAAAGGGGGTTTATTAGATTTGCTTAACATTTTTAACATTTGCGCTTAGAAATATGCGTAGAAGAACACACGATACATATATATATATATATATATATATAATATATATACTTGATTGGCGTGAACGGCGCAGTCGGCAACTTGTACGGATGTTGAAATCACACCAACCTTTGTCCGTAAAAAGAGACTTGTTATATAAAACTTTCTATTATCGCTTTTGCCAGCCTCGGCTTAAAAGTTAACTCAATTATCAAAAAATCTTTAATTATGGTTTCAAAGGTGCAGAGCGTTAATTAATTTTCAATCTTTAAGTTGCCTAAAAAAGACTTGTGTAATAAATAAAAGAAAAGAAAGATTTCTTGATTAATTCGAGAAGAAAGTCCGTGCACTGGATAAAAGATCGATCTGCTAGAATAATGCGCAGCGCGAAAAGTCATGACATAAGCCGGGCAAGCGACTAATCTCAATGGTAATGTCGAATATTTTTATCTATACTGCAACAATAGCTCCTTCTTTGCAACAATTTATCTGTTGTTCTTCCCTTTTACGCTGAACAAGACGAACAAGACTTTAGCTTCTTCCCTCCTTCCACGGGTTATTCTTCTTAATCACACATATCTCCTGAGAGTCGCGCGCTCACTGTTGCGACTATTTGCCTTTAATAGGCGTTAAATATGTTTTAGTGTTTAAGCAAATCCTTCGAATCTTGGTGAAAATCGCAATTCAAATGAGCCGAAGCTTTTCCCGGTATATGGCAAATATAATACGATGTACGACATATATCAAGCAAATCGATACCCGATATTCTATCGGAATCGTCGTGGGCTTCGCTTCAAACTGGATAAATTACCTTTTCCTAACTAACAACTCACTGGGTTCACGGGCTCAAGTCTCGATCATCATCTGCAAAAATCTTTTGCACCAAGTCTAGTGTTAGAAAATTAGACCTCATTTAAAATTTTGCATCATTCTGCACCAAAACAAAGCTAATGTTAATGTTAATATAATGTCCAATTAAAACAGTTAAAATTTGCTTAATATTTTTTTGTGCAAATATTACTGCGAAAATTACTTTTATGCGATGTAAAGCTTTTGCTCTCTACTCGAAATTTCTAATGCCTTGTGCAAATGCGTTTTCTTTCGTAGAGCGGCCAGTTAGTCCCCACTAACAATTATTTGTGCAGATTGTAACATTAAAGGTTCGCTGGAAGGAAAAACGGTAAAATTGTGCATAAATTCACATATACATTATGTTGCGTTACATTTGGAGAAAAAGTTTATGAGGTGCATTTAATTAATTAATTTACATAGCGTAAGGGAGCGGCATAAAAAGACCCAAGAGGCATAGGCTAAAAGGAAATAGAAACATATTCTACAGCTACCTTCTCAATATGCTTTTATTTCATTTTATTTTATTTATTTGTCTTTTGCTTTCTTTTATTTTTATTAGTTAAAAGTTATGTGTGAGACATAAATTTATTTTTAGGTGAATTTTTTTTTTCATTTTCATTCTATCTTTTTAATTAAATTTTTGTGATGAAATTTTTAGTGTAATCAACAATTCTTTTATTACAATTGTTTAATCAAATTTACTCAAAAAAATGAATCGCATGTTCATGCTAAACTAAGTGAAGAGAATTTCGGTAAAGCTTAAGAAAGGCTTTTAAAGTTTGCCCAAACACATTGACTTCATATTTAAGTTAAAGAAGTTAAAATTTTTTTTTCTTTTTAACAATTTTGCTCCTTATTATATATATTGGGAGGCTGACTTTCTTAGCCGAAGGTATATTCGCCGCATCCAGGGTCCTTCTACAAGTCTACTTGTATTTGCACACCCAAGCTAACGTACTACTTGCATTACTGACATCACGGTCTTTTATCAACAGACATAAATACACGGGCTCACTAGATTTATTTTCATATTTCATAACTTACACTTTCGACACTTCATTGCTATGAGGCGAGAACGTTTCCACATGTACTCCGTAGAATATTTGAGTATTTGAGGATTTATATTTTACGCACTTTGTTGCTACAAGAAAATCATAATTTCTTTTTTCTTAGAACAGTTCATAACCGAGGATAAAATAAGCACTGCGTTGACGATAGCTTAAATCTTGTAAAGTAAAGTTAAGTGATTTACGCAAAAGTTATTGTAAATTACTCCGTGCATATGACTGACTGACTGACTGACTGACTTGTTTCGCAACATAAGCGATAAGAAGCAAATCACGTACCGGATGTCGCCAAAGAAAAAACAGATGATGAAAACAAGATGGCTCACAAAACCGGAAGCCACCCATTTGACTTCTAGAAAATTTGGCCTTGCCAACACTGCCGGAACATAGTAGTAGTTAGATGTTTTCAACTCAGATGCCCCTTACCCGTCGTCATTATACTTAATCCTAACTTACCACTAATATTATTTTTTTACCGTACTTTACTACATGCTAGCGCACCCCACTCGAACGACGGAGATGTGAGGGCAAAACGAGTCATCGGATGTGCTTGCTCACAATATATTTTTCATAAGAGCATCTCGTTTGCCTTTGGCGGATAGCACTGTCATGTTAAGGCCACCAATTTGCTTAGCCTTTCCCAAACATGCTTGTTCGTACAAATAGTGCATAATCAGCTCGGTTGAGTCATCGCAACCGCTTCTTCGTATTTTCGCTACATTCGCTTTGTTTTTTTCACTCCAGTGTTTTCATTGTCCTTGGAAGCTGTTAAGTAGGCGTTGAATCTTTAGAAGTTATCTTCATCATAATTTAAATAATTGGTCAAAAGAATTGAAACACTTGTGGTTCGAAGAAGTGGTGAAAGCAAAACGAACTAAATATATTCCGATGTACTTTGAAAAAACAAAAAAAAATATACATATACGTACATTTCAATCGTTTTCCGCTTGATTGTGTCTCAGTTTTGTAGTTAGAGTAGTGGACGAAAAGCGATGAATTCTGGTTTCTTTTTGTGGAATTCAATTAAGCAGACATTTAGCGACGTCGATCTTTCCACAGACCTGATGCCGATACCTTGGCGTAGAGTTACAAAAAGGGTTTCGAATCCATAAACTTTGTGGGGTCGCTGCAAAAATAGGTATGCACCTCGCAAAACCCCCTAAAACGTGTATTCATTTCTGATCTCAGACAGAAATTCGAAATTGCTTTTAATATTTCTTTGTGCCGTAAGATGAGCAAAATTTTGCTTTTATTTTCTGAAAGATTTTTTTTTTTTTTTATTATATTAACTCGAAAACTTATAAAAGATGTTCGTTATGTTTGTCACACAAAACTGAATGAAAAAAATTGCAACTAATGTCAAGATATTTTGCTGACATTTATTTTGTAAATTTATATCTGCCTGCCTGTTGTTGCCTGTTTTTGGTTGTCGCTGTTTGTCAAGGTTTTAATCAAATATCATAAACAGCCAGCAGCACGTGCACGCTTTACACATGAGCAACTTTTAAAACACATGTCATAAAACATATATATAGCACACATATATGTGACTATATATATAATATATATATATATATATATATATATATATAATCAAATACTGAACATGAATGAAGAACAAGAAGAAAAGTTTGGAAGATACTCGTTTATCGGTTCACCCACTCTTACGCCCCTAAAGGGCATAAATACTCTATCGCATAACCGAGTAGAAATTTTAATAAGGTAACGAAATTTTTAGGTTTGTGTAATTGTGTGTGCTGAGTAAACAAATGACAATGACTTTGAATGAGAACGCAAGATGTATTCATGTAAACGTAAGGAAATATTTTAACATGATGTTTACATTTATCACTGCTGCTGTTATAATGGATGTTCGCAAAATTCATTTAAAAGACAGATGAAATGCCAAAGCACTTGTTCGAGCAAACTGCAAAGGAATTGATAACTAAGCAAGCAATTTCTATATGAATTCGGCGTAGTAGGCGTATGTGCATGCGGTCTGACTTGATTAAACATCTTGTTTACAATAAGTTGCAAACAAAAAAAAAAAAAAAAAAAAAGAAACAATTATTAACAACATTTGCAACATAATAAAATGGAAGTTAATCAGAAAAACAGTTTGAACGGCTTTGGATGTTTCGAATCAATGCGTTATTAAAGTAAGTTAGTTTTGAATTTCGAATTTGAACTCATCATACACACGTAAGCACATACGCACAGATGCCATAAAAAGTCAATATTTAAAAAGATACTTGTTTCCTTCGTACATGTGCTTGCTTGTACCATGCTTTCCCAATTCATCTGCATGTTTATTGATTCAGTTTCGAGTCGTCGATAATACAATTAATTGGAGAACATTTTCAAGTTAAATTCCAGCCAACTGCCTGATTGTGTGCGATTGCGGTAACGCGAGAGACGATAAGTTGTATGTGGTGGTAAATGGTGCTTTATGCGTTCTTTGAGAAGAAAATTCAATTAAAACTCAATAAGAGAAGCTTACTGTGATGGAGTTCCCAAAACACATACCCTATATATATATATATATGTATTCCTCTCTTCCTTTCTCTCTCTCTCTCTCTCTCTCTATATATATATATATATATATATATATTTTTCTTTTCGTCTTTGTCTTCATTTTTGACTTCCTGGCTGTTAATCACACTTGCACAACATCTTAATTTAAAAGCATTTCTTTACTAAAATTACAAGAAACTGCGAGCGCTTCTGTTGATTTTGTCGTTATTTTTTGTTACTTGTCTCAAAACTTATGTAATTCACTTACAGCATACACTTGCTAAATGAATGCAATTTTTTTAGGTAACCAAGACATTTCTTGCATTTTCGTTTTACCTTAACGAAGGTTGAAAAATAATTCAATAAAAGTAAGATCAGTTTTCAAGTAAGTGCCTTTACATAATGTTAGTCTGCTTTATATTAAAGCAAACGCAATACGATTTTAATTCTTTCGCTCTCTTATTTACTCTGCTAGTGTGCTAAGTGCACTATATACCTGACTGCTGGTAACTAATTGCTAAGGAATTAAGTCGAAAACTTGCGCTTTTTATAGACGTTGTGTCAAATTTGTATGCACGTCAGTATAAAAGCTGCTATGCATTATACAAGTTGTGCATTTTTAAAACGCCCATCTCAATAGTCGTCATTTTTATTTGTATTAATCATTTACCCTTCGACATCCGTGTAACTTTAAGTGCGATTTCTAGTGATTTTTACCCCCCCCCCCTCCCCCCTGGCAACTGGTGAATCCGTGTCTGTACTCATTCAAATTTGTCCATCGGTCCATTTATATGTGTTATTGATATTTTATTAAAATAAAAATTCTTGCTTACTCCACATATGATTCGTATAATTGTGTAGATATAAAAAAAGGTGCCGCCCAGTATCAATATAAACCTTCAATAGACTTTTCCTTTCCTTATCTTTTTCTCAAGATCTCTATCTCTTTTAATTGTCGCTGCGGTTTGGTTTGAAGTGCCGCGCGTTTAAGATCCACTCCAGGACAAATATGAATAAATTCCTTCTATGCTGAATAAGAAAACCCCTAGAGCATTAATAGTCATTTCAATACCGATTCTTAGTACCATCGGCTCACTAAACCAACTCTTTGTCGATTATTCCGCTTAAGTGTCTATTGGGTGAACTCTATAGCTTCCTTCTATGCTTACATATAAAGAACTTTTCTCCTTATTAGCGAGAAAAAGTGGCTTACAACGTTTTCCCACCAGTGAGCCTACCGGCTTGCCCGCGAAACGAAAAAGCAACATGTCTAGTGTAATGTAACCTACTTGTCAGTTAATCGCTCTTTTATACTTTCAGTACAGTATACAGTATTGTTGTCCTCCATTTTCACATACTAACACACTTTAGTCACTGCTGCACTAATGCACCTTAACGGGCGTCACCAGATAAGAGAACATAAGCATCTGTTACCGTTAAAGTATCTTAAATTTTTTTTTTTTTTTTTTTTTTTTTTTAAATAGTTCAACGTGTTCCGAATGTTTGTGTTTATTTTTATCCACTACAAAGAGTGCATTAGATTTGTCAAATGTGTGAAAAGCGCAGAAATAACACATTTCAATAACTTCGGTTATTTTCTAGAAAAACTTTATTAGGTCGTCTCCTTAAAAGCCTACTAGTTCGGTCCAAAAGTTCATTTCCAATTTCAAATTATTTCAAAAATAAGTTGCAATGTTACAGTCGGGCAAGGTTGGCTATCCCGAATGATAGAATATTTAGTGTATCGTCATCATATTAAAAATTGATGGCGTCAATGTAGGCAACCCGCGGACATGAGAACTCAAAACGATGTTCGTTGGACAGAACATGTGTGCAAAGTGTCGAAAGGCGCAGCTAAGGGACGATATCCGCACAATTTGCGCCGCCTATATCCGACCAAAATTAGAGTATAAGTCGCATATATGAACGGGAGCCCCCAACCTTTACTTGGAGCCCTTCAACCGCATACAGCGAAAGGCTCAGATACTGATGGGCGAGGAAAGTTTGTCCAAATCTCTCGACTCCCTTGCGCTGGGTTGTGCTCACCTACCTAAGTCCTACAACAGGGCTACACGTCTTGCTCAGCGTTCTCACCCACTCGTCCTGGACTTACCTGTATACCGCACAACACACTATCACGATCCGTCGCTCTCTAGCCGCTCGCATACTACCCGCCTTTGGAACAATCGTTCCCACGTACTTTCACAAACACTATTCCTTCTCTTCACCCCACTCGTCCTATAACCCTCCTTGATCAGCGCCAAGCCCGCACATATAGGGGACATGCCCTTGTGAGTGGCGCGTCGTAAAAAAACAAGAGAAAGGCAATGTGACAGCATCTTGGACTGCGGCTAACGAAACGAGTCGAAATATCTCAAATGATCGATTAAGAGAAATGAATGCGTAGTCTACATACATAAGAGAAAACCACATTTTTCTAAAAAAATAGCCATCAGATGGGAAGTCGCAGGCGTTCAATATAATGAAATCACTTAGTCACTTTTTCGTAACTATTTACGTGTGCAGGGATAAAACTTCTATCAAATCTGTTTATATGTATTTCGCGAAAAAAGAGAGCTCGCGTTTTAGTAGCGAAAAATAAGAATAATAACAAAACAAATTCCATTTACTTTAAGATTTCTGTTTATTTTGCTCCGTTCATTTCATAAACTAACTAACATTAGATTAGATGGGTAATAGTGAGCACAGGTTTTAATCGCGGCCGAGTCCTGTTAATTTGGTAAATGTTAACACATTCTCTTGGCATGCGTTGACGAAACGGAAGAAAACTGTTTGAACAATGTTACTATGTGTATATGTTGCATTTCGGAAAACTTAATGTGTATATAGGTGTGAATGTCAACACTTTCATGGTGCTTTCACAAGAAAACTGCAACTGTTGCAAATGCTTTCAAATTAGGGTTAAAGCAACTTGAAGAAACTAGAGCGAAAATAAATATTTTTTTTTTTTTTTTTATTGATGAGCGAGAAAGATAATTTAGTTACTCTAAAGCAAGCAGGCAAGAGAGTACTCAGCCCGACTAAAGCAAACAAGAACATTTCATTTAGAAGTTTTAAAAGCGGTGTGTGTTTGTATCCCTTTATACTTTGAAACACGGCAACGGATAGATAATTGCTTGGGCAATTTGTTCGTTGGTTTGCTTTAATTTTTAAATAAGTCAGTTATAGCGGATGTGATTGTCCCAAGCAAGCGTTCGAACTCCTCTTTATATCTGCTTAGAAATTTTTCTAAAGACATCCATGAATGCTTAAATTCGATTTATAAGCCGTGTGTGTGTGTGTGTGTGTGTGTGTGTGTGTGTGTGTGTGTGTGTGTGTGTGTGTGTGTGTGTGTGTGTGTGTGTGCAGCATTCTTTACGATTTGGAATAGACAAGAGAAGGCTGAAAAAGATGAACTAAGCTTACGGCGATCAACTAACTAACTAACTAACTAACTAACTAACTAACCAACTAACCGAAGATAGAGGGCATGAAAAAAAAACATTAAGTTTTAATGAATTAATTAAATAAAAAACGTAACCACAAGCAACCACACAAACATATGCTTACGTTTGCAGCATAAAACAAAATAAATTTACACATTTCAAGCGTAAAAAGTTAATGTTCAAGTTACGGATAAGTTACAATTACACGGACCAAAAATAATTTACAACATATATATATATATATATGTATATAGCGTGTAAGTGCATACGTATGAATGAATGAGAGAGTGCTTGGCTGTAAGTAAATAAACACCGAACGTAAGTAGTTTAGATAAATTAATGCAAGTTCGTTGTTGTTAAGAATTCTTTAAGTAGACGCAAGACAAACAACAAGTTCTGTATTAAATTACGAAATAAGAGAAGAGCAAAGAAAAAAGAAAATGTTCGAAATTCCTGAGATCTTATTCTTGTGTTTATATAAATATATATATATATGTATACGAATTAAAAATACTCGTATTGTTTGTAATACAAAGAAGTGATATAGACAGATATAGAGAAATATATTTTATTTAATTTCTTTCTCTCATTTTTCTTCCTTTTTTTTTTGTTTGTTTTTATTTTTTTATTTTTTTATTTTTTTTTTTAATTTTTTTCCAACACAATTCTTTGAGTGGAAATTGCATGGAAAACAAAAGCTTGACAAATTTACAATTCTCCAGAGTCATGGATCCGTATGGCGTGCGCATATATGTGCAATATATACATTTTGGGGTATGACTGTATAGATGAATATATTCGGTGTAACAATATAACAAATCTGTGCGGTGCGAAACTATAAAATTGCATTTTTATGGAAATGATTTTTAAACAGAAATCAACAAACTCTCATATTTACACAAATCACAGAGACACAAACACATTTACATATATATTTATATGCATAAACTTGCATGAGTACGCTCGTATATGTTTGCGTATACTTGTCTATGTCCGTGAAAGTGTGCGATTGTGTGAGCGTGCGAGTGTGAATTTAAGTAAAAGCCAGCATAGGGCTGCTTTACGCTGCACTGTGCATTTGTTTTTACGTTTTACTGGTTTTATGCATATCTCTCGGATTTTACTCCCTAAGTGTATGGAAGTGTAAATATGAATGTATATATATATATATGTTTGTGTCTGTCTGCGTGCGTATATGTGTCGGTATGTGGGTACGACTGACACTTGTGACAAGACACTGGACTTGTTGTAACAAATATAATAAATGCTTGTCACCTCACACAAAATGCACGTTTGCAACATTTAAGCGTGAGTGCTTTTCGGTTGGCCGTCATGCGTTGCAAAAAAATTGAGCTCTACAAACGGCAGAAAATGAAATCTAAAAGGTTCCTTTTTTTTTTTTTTTTTTTTTTCTTTTTTTGGTTTTTGTTCACTCCTTTTGAACAGTTTATTAAACCCATCGTCTCGAAAACACTTTGCGTCTGTCTGCACATATTCAATAAGCGAAAATCAAAGAACTATTTGCCTCATAAGTTTGTCGATCATCCTTCACGCCAACAATCAACTCGCGACTTTTACGACAATACTAAATGAATTGTTACGCTACGTGTAAAATGTCAAAGAAAGCTAAAGGATAGTATCCGGCTGCCGTGAGTGAAGATCTTACGAAATTTTGCGCTTATTTATATACCAATAGCATGTCATTTGTACATCTTTTTGTCCAGCTTATGTATGACGTGTTCGAACGATGGGTGTTCAAGATGCGTTTTATATTTTATATCATTTTATCGTTTTGTCGTATTTACTGCCGCTGTCGCTGTCGCTGCCGCTGCCGCTGTTGCTGCTACCGTTGCTCCGGTTTATTGTGTTTCTGACATATTTGTTATTATCTATATATGTGTAAACATAAATTTACACATTTACTCACATTTTCTAGCTTTTATTTACATACTCACACATAAAATAAACATGAAAAACATGCAGCATAAAAAAATATGTGAAAAACTTTATCGCTGAGCAAAATCTTAATTGTTCAATACAGCAAAAGTAATTGTCATTTCTAACGTTGTAAAAACAACAATAACAATTACGCACAAATGCTTCTTTAATTTAAACTAGAATCAACAATTATGAGCTTTCCGCTTTATATAACTAAACGTTATTCAATATTACGGTAATGCGACATAAATTTTATGAACAGCTAGTAAAGGAAAAATCGGCGAAGAATAAAAGCAAAAAGAACCTTTACTTAGTTAAGGCGTTAAGGACGAATTACCGATAGAAAATGTAGATCTTGCTCAATAGTGGGGAAGGACCAAGCATTTAGATGAGTTCACATTTAACGAAAATGGCAAACTTCCTCGAGGGAGTAAAATTCCTTAGACAAGGGTGCAAGAGATCAAATGAGATAAACAAAAAACTGTATGTCTTTTGCGATTTAATGCTTCTTCTAACGTGAATTAAATTGATATCTATCTATGTGTTAGAAATCTTTCATTCGCCACGTTTGTTATACTGATTGTAACCGTTTTGGTTTCGCATCGATTTCTATATAGAGAAACATTAAATATAGAACGTATATTTTTGTAACAACTTTTTCAAAATGGGCTGCAATAAAGAGCTTGGTGGGGAATCCATTTTGAAAAGCAATAGTCCTGGACTCGAAATACGCTAGTATATGAAATGTCATTAATATGTCTTCAAAATGCCCACATGTAGTTTGAACACAAAAATATATGAACGGACAGACAGACAAAAGACACACAGACGTACAGATTGACCGGCAGATAGATACACAAGCCGACAGACAGACGGCCAGACGAACAAACGGACAATAATGGGTATGGCTAGCGTAATAAAGACTAAGTTTACCTCAAGTACTTTTGAACGCTGCGCCTACATGCGCCTACAGGTTTATATGTCCTCATTTTCACAATTAAAATGCATGACACTAAAATACATCGTACGCATATATGAACACATATACACATACAAATATATGCGTATTTGTTGCGTTGTTATTAATGCGTAACGATGATAGACTTCATATTTGGAATGTGGTCCATAACAATTCGGTATTTCTTGATGCTGTGCTTAAAAGCCAAAGTTGACGTGAATGGTGCAAACAAGGCAAAGATATGAAAGATATGAACTAACTATGAAAGCCATTTTGAATTTAAGGCAACTCTTATATAATTGTCATCTAATAAAACCTCGACATTATTTTGTTGGTCGCGTTGTGAATGCATCGCATTATCTTACTACCCCATCACTAGCTAATTGGCGTTAATGGCTTCCAGCTGACTACTGCAGAGCACCTATAGCTTATAAGCTCTTAAGAGGAAATTTTTTGAAAACAACTTACAACACTTGGCAACTTTTTTAACTATTATGGGCATATTTCTGGGCAGATAATTATGAGCGTAATGAGGAAAATTTTTACTACGCATCTATTTTCCATCTCGATTTTTATGACTTTGCGAATGTCAATATTAAGAGGCAAACAGAGTTGGCATCGCTGTTCTGCAGGTCATTTATGCACTTTACAGAAGAAAATGAGAGATTTAATACGCACCCTTACCTTGCTTTATATATATGAACTTGACTTATATATAGGAACTTGACTCGTTTATTTAGTGTAGGGTATTAAAGATTACTGCTTTACTGACAAAAACTGAGTTATTTGTTTTAATCCCTAAGCATTTACGTCCAAGGATATACTCATCTCCCTTCTTAAGCGCATTATCTCTTTGAAAGCGTCTCTATTTTTTCAAGTAGTTTTAAGGACAATTAAGTTTTCGTTTATAACTTTGACACTAATGTAAATTTTATTAAGCTTGAGCTTGCACACAAAGTAAAGGAGCACAAGAAATCGAAAAAATAAAGGAAATTGAGCAAAAAAAGAAAAAAAATCAGATAAATAAAAATTATAGGAAATGTGTTAAAGAAATGAAATCTAATTTTAATATCATGTTACGTCCTGACGATGCAAATTTTGTTTACAAGAAAGGGGGAACTTCTTAACAAAAAATGAAAACTAAGGCAAACACCTTCTTTGCATTGAGGAATTTTGGAAATGCGCGCAAAGTGCGATAATATTTTAATTTTCTTGTCTTGTTCGTAACGTGCACATAGTAATTTCTTTAAAATTTTTTGCGCGAAGATCCAACGCAAGAAGCTTTCCTGAGCACTGAATACTGAAGGGTTCCAGCATTTACGTTTACCCTTACTTCGCATTCCTTACGTCTATGCTTGTTAAGTAAATAAATGTTTGTGGATGTTATTAAATGGCTCTCCAACACTTCGCCGATCATTCCAATATTCATCGCTTAGGATTATTTATTCATCGCAACGGATAATCGAACTCTACATTTCTGATAATTTTTTCTTTTTCTGTTAGCTGGAGTTGTGGAACTTTTTTCATCAACTTCTGACTCCTCACTTATCACTATTCGTCATCTCATTGTTGAACCATGTTCAATCAGATATCCGTTTTCCTGGGCGGCTACTGTGGATTGACAATTTCTTTCACTGCTCACTTGAAATTCACGTTGACTCAAATTTTCGTTCGGGTGGTTGTGCTTGCTCTCCAAAATTTTAAATGAACTTGTCGTTGTGAGGTTGTCCTGACACCAAGTTTTTGGATTTGCTTTGGTCTCTCTTTTGACTTGGAATTCACCTTTTTTGTGGACGAGCGAAAGAAAGTCAAAAAAGTTTTAGATTGTGTCGTAATTATATCACAAGCGGTTTAAGATGTTATTAACGGTTCCTTCGCAAGCTGTGTCCCGCGCAGTTTCTTTCTACTTGGGGAAATAAGAAGAATTTGTTCGAGCACAAACCAGGAGTATTTGTCTAGGATTTGCCTCAGCCCTTTGTTAGAGTTCGTATTGTCATCGATTCAACGAATAATTTCTATTTGCGTGTTATTTCTTCCAAGCAAGAAAAAAAAATCGATGTACCAATAATTACAGTTATATAATATCTGGCAATTCCCTGAAGTTATTGAGGCCCAATGTCCATTTCGACCCAAAGAGAGAACGCCTATCTCTTCCTCCCTTCGTAAGTCAAGTGTTTTCTTCAAGTTTGAAGTTTTTAGAAGACGTGGAGGACTGCTTTTCGAATGCCGTTTAATATTTGCTCCCGCATGCTTAAATTAAATAATTGATTGATTACTTGAACGACTATAATATGGTGCGAGATAGCAAGCGTACGTGGCTTCTTTGCTATTCTATAAAATTGATAAAACGTAAGAGTCTCCGGATAAGTTACATGGAGAGTTGACCTGATCAGCTCGTATTAATCGTTGTTGTTTCCATTGATTTTCAGCGGCTTTACATCATTTCTTCTACCAGCGAAGTGGGACCACGGATAAATTACACCATCGATATATGCTAAGTGTCTGCGAACCTTGTGCATCAGAGATGGTTGATCTGCGCATTGTTGAGGCTCAGATATTCTTTATAAAAAAATATTATTTTTTAGTTGATATGAAATATGAATGAAAGTAAAAATACTAACGGGCAAAAACATCAATATATACAACGGGAACGTTCAAGAGCATCGATTAAGATTGGGTTTGCCATACCAGATTAGCCTGCGAATGTCGTCACATGCTGGAATTATACGGTTTGCTTGCGAAACACCCAATTAATCGAATTCAGTGAATAAATATTTAGCATGAATCCGATGGGTAGTCACTATGATGGGAGTATAGTGTGAACAAAGTATAGCTCTCTCAGCTATCTATTTCATTTAGTTTGAGTTCTCCAACAGCGTTTAGTGATGCATTTTTCACATAAAGAAAAGAAGATAATATGAACAAATATATATATAGTTTAGCATAATAGTGGCATTTAAGGAAGAAAAGGTTTAACATGGACACAAAAACGCGTCTAACGTTCCTGTATAACAATATAAAATGAAAGAGAGAGAGAGAGAGAGAGAGAGAGGGAGCTAAGGGAAGTTATACAAAGCTCCTTTCCTTTTTTTTTCCTTTCTTCTTTCTTTTTCTTCTTTTTCTCGTTTACCCTCCTTCGCACAAGTTAAACTTTTCGTTTGCCATATACAATTTAAAAGAAAAACCAATTTGTACTCATAGCAACGTACACACATATACACTATATACACTATATGTGTGTATATATTTCTCTGTCTAGATATCTATGTGTATGTATTAAGTGGATCTCCATGTGAACATTTCAGAGAACCGAAAAGAAAGCTGAATACCTTTACAATTTTTTTTTTTGATGACGACGGTGTAACAGTGACGGTACTGCTATTCTGTTGCTACTGGCGTTAGAATGATATAAAAAAAAAAACGAAAACGAAAAAGAAAAAGAAAATATATACGAGCAAGTAAACGAGCATTTTTACGGCTTGCATTTGTAATACAGCAAATTGAAAATAACTTAATATTACTTAATAATAATAATAACAAAAAGGAGAGAAAAAACCATATAAAACAAGTATGAGAATTATATTCGTGGCAGAAAACGAATTTTGAACACTTCTCATAATGAATCGAAATAATGGCACGAATGATCACTTCAATGAAGCCGGCATTCAAATCGGTTTAACCGTTTCGAAAATTCCCATTTGATCGGTGGAAGTCTCTGCACCACCAGCAACTGAAAGCTTGCATGTACTAGGATTTCCGGTCAATTTCCGGTCATTTTTAATTATCTCGATGAATCGACAATTTCACCCTGGATGGCACTTTCAATTTAGGATACTCGTGATCACGAAAGTGTAAGTTTTTGAAGGAAGTGATAGAGCGTTAACCGAAAGCGTTAACAAGAACCCACTAATTATGTTGCTTTGTCAAGATTCCAACAGCTATCCTCGTAGTCGATAGTTTTTCCAAAACAGCAAACTTCGCTATATAACTCGAGTAAGAATCGAGTTATTGACAATCAAGGGGGTTAGAATTTGTTTCTGAAGAGAAACAGTAAACCAAAGGGTTTCTAAATGTACAGCTACAACTGGATTGTTGGAATGAAGAAATGAAAAGAAAAAAAGAAATAAATAAATAAGAAATAAAAAGTAAATGCGTACTCTATGTAGTCGTGTCTCGGCACAATTTTAAAAATTAAGGCTTTCAAAAGTACACACACGGAATAAAGTTTTCCTCCTTAAGGGAAAAAAGAGGCGAAAGAGAAAAAAGGTAAGTTAATTAACCTAAGTAAAGGTTACAAGTGACGCCATTTCGCCACCAAAAGTTCGTATATATGAAGGTGAATGGGTAAATGTATGATGGGTAAACTGGAAAGCATAGTTCATATTATTTTTTACTTATTAAGGGAATGAAGAAATGCGTACGTTTGTTTGTATGCATGTATGCATGTATGTCTGAATATCTGTATATTTAGCTGTCTGTGGCAAATTGCTTACAATGAATGTGCAATGAGTTCTTTCTTAATGAATTTTTAAAGGTTTCACCTCCCGACGCCCTCCCACTCTCAACAGTAATAATAATAATAATAATAATAATAATAATAACAACAACAACAACAACAACAACAACAACAACAACAAAACATAGAATAGTTATTGCAAGAACAGCAATTATGAGAAGAACTTTCACTTCAGTTACTAATGAAATTTTCATGACCCTTTCGAAAATTATTTAGTTATTAGCAGTCAGCAGGCGAATTTTATTTGATTTTTTCTTTATTTTTAAAAATTTTTTAGGACGACTTTTTTGTGCGCATTTCACATTTTTCATGGTCCTCTTCGACTTCCTTCGTTACTGTTTTAATAAAGTTTTCAAAACAAAAACTAAATAATGAAAATAAAAAAAAATCTTAAAAATTTCAAAAACTTTCCATATTGGTTTTTACATGAAGGACAAATTATGTGTGCATGTGCGCGCGTAGAGAGCAAAAATGATTATTGAAGAAATTTTTAATGGCACTCAACGAAATTGAAAATTAAAATAATGAAAATGTTTCCCAAATACGCCCACGCATTACCAACCTTCACCACATTGCAAAAACTAATTCATAATTCTCGGATTGTTTACCATTTCTTACCTAATGGTTACGAAAAATTCCTTTTTTTTTTTAATTTTTCATTTTATTGAAACAATCAAAGCGACTAATAAATAAAAACTTTCTCCTTCATGGATCCCTTGATAAAAGTCTCTTTCTATTGCACGATCTTTTATCACTAGGAGAGTATGAAAGAAAAAAATTTCAATTCCCATCGTAATAAAATATAAAATAGTTGACGTGAAATACTACGATGGTCGCCAAGACGCGGGAACGCGATCCATTCCACTGAATTAAGAATTCTTTCATTCTCACGTCTAGGGGTTGAAAATTTGTTTTACCCTTTGAAGCAATAGTTAAACTTCTGTCGTCTTTCTCTCTTTCTCTCCCTCTGTCTTTCCCTAGTTCGTATCTTTCGACATTTCCGGGGTGAAAACTTACTTGCTATCCGGTCTTGATCATAAACATCGCGAATTTATTTCACAAACGTTGAAAGCTGAAACGTTTCAGTCCGGTCCAAGCGATGTTGTAAAATATGACATTCTTTCAGAATTTTAGCTCATCTTGACAACTCAATTACTCTTGACTCTATTCTATTGCTATTATTTGTTTCTTTTAACTACACGTTTAGTATTCTTTTTCTTTCAACCATAGAGCTTATATAACTTGATAATGCTAATGTTAGCAAAGTTATATAAATGTGAAGCCATTTATTGAGACTAAAACGCTGGTAACTTGTTCTTTCATCCGATAAATCAGAATAAAAAGCAGTAGTACTTGTATGGGATATGATGAGTTTCGGATGAGATTGGAAGCTAAATATTAAGTACGGTTATCGTCGCCTTATGCAATGCAGGTATGCCGTTATCGGTATGTTTGGCTTGACGATAACATGTCAGTAGTTGTTCCTCTCTTTCTCAATGGTTTTTGTTTCACAGTTTCAATGGAAAAGTGCTAGAGGCCGCTAGGGTTAAATCTTTGTATACTTGTGAAGAAAATCAAAGTGTAAAAGTTATTCGAATTTCATATTCGATCGATGTGCGACATATAAGGGCAAAAGCTCACAAAAAGGTTCAATAATATGAATCCTAAGTTTTACATCATTTTTATTTAATACGAAAGACATTTTCTTCATTGTAGGGAGCACTTTGTTGCTTTCTCTGGTTTAAATAAAAAAAAAAAACCTACTTATTCAAATTTATAAGATTTCTTATCGCATATTATAAAGGGTACACGTGGCATAGAATTGGCATCCATCCACTAGAAAAATTAAAAAGGCAATGAGTGAATATTAGAAGATTTACTTGTGTAACAAAACATTTATAAAAAAAAAAGGAGTTGAAACTAAGAAAGATTTTTTTTCTTCAAGAAGATAGCATCGTTTGTAATCATAAAGGCTTCAGCACATAGCTAAAATCGAATGTATATAATGATGCCGTTCAAACGTACTTAACACCTATTAACATAGGAATGAATTTCGTACACATAAATTTTCATTAAACGGAGATGTTGAGTGATCGGCATTGATTCAATGCATGCTTAGATCGTTATGATCTTGAAGTCAAGATCTGATGTCTATCTCCCTTTATCTGTACTAACAATCATTTCGGCAAATGTAGAGTAACATAACGCTAAAAAGAAATAAATGATAGCTTGAGGAATACAATCAAAACTTCCACATTAATATACATAAGTAATGGAATAGTTGTTGTTTTTACTTTCGTTTGGAGAAATTTGGATGATTCGCAAATGTGCGTTAAAATTGTAACGAAACTAAAAAGGAAAAAAAAAAAATAAATAAATAAATAAAGAAAAAAACTTCTACTACTACAAATATTTCAAAGAAATATTAAAAAAAAGCCAATCGGGTCTAATATGAGAAGAAAATAATAATAATATGCCAACTAACCGATGGCAAGATAAACAAGAAACAAAATTCATTAAATACCGATACTTTTTAAATATATTCTATATAACAAAACTTGATGACAAAGCAGTGACGTCATTTTAAATTCAAAATTTGAATTCAAGATTACATTGGCATCGACATGCACTGACGAAGCATTTTGATTGTAAAAAAAAATTATTTTGGCCATCGATCCAGTTCATGACTTTGAATTTGTTAATTTTCTTATCACGTAAGAATTAACGAAAAACTTGACTGCAGCAGCAGCGGGATGAGCATTCAATGACACGTAATTTTTAAGTAAATGTAATTGAAGCTAAAGATATTTGAGTAATTGATCTGTTTGGACAGCTTAACGTCTTATATCTTTACATTATTGAACTATTTAGAGATAATATATCCAGTGTTGTCAATGTGCTTGTAAGGTCAGCTCTTTAAAAGGGCAAAAGTTTCTTTCATATAATATTGAAATTTATTTTCTTTAAAGCCTATTTACAATGGAGATGATGTTTCATCTTTCGTTGCTTTCGTCACATTTTTCACTATCATTGAGTGTATTTCGCCAGTTACTGGCGTGGCCGTGGGTCATTTTTCTCTTTTATGTAGTAATTAGAAACGAAACCATGTAATATTTAAATAGATCGGGGAGTCCAGTTCATTTACCGAACTGACAGAGAGGTTAAGAAGGAAATCAAATTAACCTTTACTTCCTACAACTGAATGCAAATATTGTTTACTATCAACAACAAAAAATTATGTACATTTAAATTGCCAGAATACACTTACACATCTACACATATCATCAAGTTGTAAAAAATAAATTTACCATTTATTGTTTATCTTACAAAAAAAAAAAAAAAAAAAAGGGAAAAATAAAAATAAAAACAAAAACAAAAATGCATATATTTGTATCTAAGTAATAAAAACTAGTTCATATGCATAAAAATAGTGTAGATATATATATATATATATATATATATATAAATATATATATATATTTATATATACATATATTTTATATACATATATATATATATATATATATATATATATATATATATATAAATTGGAGTATGTGTTTTCGTGTGTTTGTGTGTATATTATTTTTAAATAAAGCCATAAAAATATTTTATCATTTGGCAAATATTTGTTACCATTTCAGTGAGACGGACTTTTTTTTGGCACTTGTGTACAAGTTACATAAAAAAATAGAAAACCAAATACACATACACACATGCGAACATATAAAAGTACGAAATAGGTTATACAGTCGAGTCTTATAATATCCTCCACCTTTTCATAGCTGTTGCCGGGTGATATATTCACTTCATCGCTTTACCTGTAACAATCAGAAATAGTGTCTTGTTACATGCAAAGTGCAATTTGAAATAAAAATTTCAGTAAAATAATTAACTTCATGTGAAACAGCACGAAAATGACATTAAAAGTTTAACGTTATTATTGAAAAGCGCAATGAATAAAAGTTGAAGAGAAGAAAAACTTGCAAGCCAGATTAACTCTCTTATCTTCACTTTCAAGAGAAAGGATGTACATCAAATCTTGGCCTATAAACGTACACCCTTCCTCCTCCCCTATTTGAGTATATATAGAGAATTTCCTAGAACTTTTAATTCCATTTATTCACTCAAATGTAAACAAGTTTGCATATTGTTTTCATGTAAACAAACGTAATAATGTGGATGGATAGAGAGTATCAAAGATTCGTCTTAAGTCATAGATAATCTCGTTTTTGATTTATTGCCATATAAAATGGGGCGGGGTTAGCAAATAATTCTGAAATATTTCTCATGAGTAATTGCATTAATTGCCAATGCTGGATAGAAGCTTGAAATTATTTCCGTCTCCAAACTAATTTTCTAATTTTTAGTAGGGAAGCTTAGCTTCCCATCTCAGATCAACTGCGAACAATTTGACCATGCATTTCGTGATCACTATAAGGAATTGCAAAAAATTTAATGGATAATATAACAGATATTGTTAGCGTTTACAGCTTTCCTTTCAGAAATAAAATTTTATTCTTTTCTATCCTCATATACTCGTATTTTATATCGGTCATCGTCTGCGCATTTTTTGACAAATTCTGCTTAAGTTGATTTAAACTGTAAATGCAGAGAGCGTTAAGTGAACTGAACTGAATTATTGGATAAGGGTGGAGGCATTGATTTTCAATTCCTAAATTCATAAAGGAATGTGCCAAAAGCATCAAATAAATTAGTATATTTTTCTATTCCATATCGAGTTTCGAATACGAAAATAGGAAAAATCCAAAAACTATCATACAATTATATTTATATACATTTTGGCAATTAAATTGGAATTTTATGGTTAAATAAAAGTAAAAGCCCCCAACAATCTGGTGATATCCACCGAATAAAAAAAAGGACCGAAATGAATGAAAGGAAATATATATGTACGTATGTATATATATATATATATGTAAAAGTGGCGAAAAGCACACACGAAGCTATACTTGTATATGTGTAGAGGTATCTATTTAATATGTGCATTTGTGTGCAAATGTATATAAGATCACACATATGCATGTGTACGAGTGTTGACATCGTAAAATGGTTACAGACCATAAAATTGACAGATGGTAAAATTTAATGGCATATGAAGTGTCAACTGTACATTTTTGCTGTTGTTGTTTGTTATTTTCTCTTTTTTTCCCCGCTACTTATAATACATGCACATATATATATATATAGTTATATATATATATATATATATATATATATCAAAGATTCGTATAGTCATATATATATATATATATATAAATAACCACTTATTTGTACATGATATTGGCCATATATGCGTGCACGCGTGTGTGTATATATGCATGCATGCATGTATGAATGTATGTATGTATGTATGTATGTATGTTTATGTAGGGGGGTCTCTCTACGCTCTCTTTCGTGTGCTAAATTTAACATAATGTAATATAAAATGTTGATGACAATGCCTTTTATGTGAATGTATGTTTGTATATATGTAAATGAATGAGTGTTTACAAGTTTATATATGTTTGTATGCCATAAAAATAATGCATATATTACTGCCATGTTGCCTGATAGACACATATATGCATTTATGTTACATGTTTACATACGCTTAACTGCATTGTTTTTCAAATGATTTGATACAATGAATATTTTATATTTGCAGCGGTTGTTGCTATTTTCCTATATATCTTTTCTATATTTGATATTTTTGCAATTATTGTATAATCATTAAATCGAAAACAATCCGAGTAATACCAGATTGTTTTTTAATTTAAAAAATAAAAGATAATGTTTCTGCAAAAGATCGATTGCTTCAAGGGCATCGACAATAATATTTGGCATACATATTATTATGATTTTGAAACAGAAGAGAAGAGTCGAGTTGATCGCTTAATCATAGAAGACTTTGCTGCTATTCATGTTCAACATCCTTCCACAATACTTGGCTGAACGATTAAACCATCGAGATCCACGTAAGACTGGTATCTCAAGGTCACTCATTCTACGCACATTTTCAGAAGTATTAATTTCTCTTCATATTGTATTATTGTTAGAAGTGATCCATTTGGTAGCTGCAACTAGCGTCCGTTCGATAAGCATAGCAGCGCTATGTACGCAAACTGCTATGTAAATGTACGCAATAGTATTACATATACATTTGCACTCGTTCGCAATAGATTAATTTAGAGTTACGTAACTTTGCTAACACTAATTCGATCAAGTAGTACTATAGCGACGTTGAAAAGTGACATTTCATAAATAATTTAAATGAAACATTATGCTACAACATATTTGTTGGTTCAATCGAAACTAATTACGTTTTTCAAATGAGCCAAAATGCTGAAAAAGTTCGCTCATTCTGTAAATTTCGAAAGCTGCGAGTCATGCTGTGATCGAAAAACAGGTGATAAAGCTGATAAATTTCTTCGCTGTGGAATATTGACAACAAAAAAAAAAAAAATAAATAAATAAATAAATAAATTGCCCACTATTTGCATAACACTGCACTGGGTGCAAAAAGAAGCTCGCTAAGTGGTTACAACATCATGCTCACCCCCCGAAACGGATAGACTCGTGAATGAAGATGGTGACGCAAAGAACAACATCTGAAACAATCTGAGTTTGTCTACCTGACAGTAGGAGGTGCTTGTGTATTTGTTCTCATAATATAATGGTTTTAATGTTAGTCATGGAAGTAAAGCAAAATTTAGAAAATATTATCGAAGATCGTTAGCTAACCGCACCGTATGGATAAACGCCTATTTTTTTCGATGGTGTCGAAGAAAACTTCGACGACGATAGCGCTTTCCATTAGATAGATAGAAATTTAAAGTACATTTTAGTCGTTTTCCTCCAACCGAACGCAACGTACCACGAGAGACATGCAACAACAACAAGCAGTAGTAGAATTCTTTTAATATACGCTATTTGAAATCATTTAATTATAGAGTTCCTGAAGCATTGCAAAACATTGATGGCAGCACTTTGTAGTAAATTGCTCAAAAAAAAAGAACGAGTAAGGAAATCATATTCAGCTATGACCGAGTCTTTTACACCCAACGCATTTATTGCAAGAAAACTGAAAAAAAAAACTCACTTCGCGTGATATAGGGTGAACAGCGCCGATTTGATGCGCATTTTTGCAGGCATCGTAAGGTCATCCATAAAATGGAAATTTTAATCATTTGATTTAATACAGTTTATCAGTGATGGGCAAAATCCACAAAGTTTTTGTGTCTTAGGCTTTATGGAGGGCTTTAAAGATTACTTCTCGTTAATGCTACCATTTGGAAAGAGTGAAAATAACTCCAAGCTACGGTGATGAGTATAAAGACAATGAAAAAAGAAAAATTTCAGAAACAGTTCTTCTTCTTTTTCTTCAGGCAAAATTATGACATCAAATAAAGTAGACAGACACACACAGCATAATTTGTTGTATGTGTGCTCCGGTGCGCATTTCCAGGCGTCGTAAACATTCAGTGAACTTAATATGCCATCTCTTGTGACGGATAAAAAATATAGTAGAAATTTTTTCCATTATTTCTTTTATGGTCGCAAATATAAATTAAACAATAATTTTATTTATTTATTTCGATGATTGTTTTGTAGCATTTGTTATCCAATTAATTTCTTTAATTTTATATAATCGATCTGAACTATTTACTTTTTAATGAACGACAAATTTTTTCATTTGTTTCATATTCACAGATTTATTATACGTATGCGTTGTTCAAATATCTGTCTGTCTATAGATGTGTGGATATAATTAATTTCGAATATTTAACAGCTGTTGCTACTGTCGTCAAATTGATATTGTGCAGATGCACATGTGTAACGATGGCAAAGGCGAATACAAAAACAGAAACGAAAACGAGAAAAAAAAAAGAAGGAAAACAAACAATAGTATAAATAATAAATACGATAAAAATGTAGTAAACATTACAGGCAGACATATATTTTATTTATTTATTTATGTATTTGTTGTTGCTGTTGTTGTTATTTTCACATGTCAACACTAAAGATATTGTAATAAATAATGTGATTTCTATTAAAAAACGATACAACGAAGCATATTAAAATTTGAATACAGTTCAATACAAATTAGGCGCAAGCTCACGACTTTGATGGCATACATCATTATCAGTGTACTCGTATGGGATTTCGGATGCATTAAATGGGTAATTGCTCTTTGCTAATCAAGTTTAGCCAACAAGCTCCATATATATATATCAATTCATGTCGTTTATACACATATATGCACAAACCTCGGTTCGCTCAAATTAACCGAAATCTCGAATAATGAGACATGATATCGAAGAATGAGCTTTGGCCAAATTTTAAAAAATTTCATTATTTTTTTAAATTTTTGTGATTAACGATCAGTGATGTCATTGCTAACTTCGTATGTCCTTTGTCCTCACTTTAACAGATAAAGTCTCGTGCTCACTAAAGCACCTTGAATTTCTAAAAGAGGGCGAATGCCGTTTAAAAATTTCAATATATTGTTTTTAATTATATCCGATGTATGTATAGGCTTGATAGACGACACGAATAAATGTTTGTGTGAAAATTAATCTGCGTAAAAAAAAGTCAACCTTCTAAATGAGTTATGCTGAAGTATCTCCGTTGATTTTAAATCCAAGACATAGCTGTTTGGCTAGACTGCGAATACCTTCGAAACGTCGAGCTATTTCTTTTTTTTTTTTTTTTTTTTGGAGTGCAGTTTTCTCGAAATAAAGACTTTTCAGTTCCTTTGCCCTTACGCAAGGTGAAACTATAAATAATGTATTCCTAAGCAGCTCGAATATCGTATTAAAGTTAATGTTATCTCCCTGCCTACTTGCGTACGTTGAACTCCCAGTCTCAAGTCTCATCCTAAATGCTTCAAGTTTATCATTACATCATTAATCAGCAAAAGCAGGTAATTCTATTCATAAATTAGTCCGCACTCAACGAAAGCGTGAAAAGTTCACGTCTATGATTAATTTGTGTAATAAATTTCTATTAGGTTGTTACGTCGTCTCTTCGGGTACGTATTGTTAGATGTGCATGCGTATTTTATGTTATAGTAAAAAAAAGAATGTATTTTTGTGTAGACAACACTCTTCATGGTTCAAGAAAAAAGCTCGCAGTGTTCTTTTAGTAAACCAACCAGCAAAACCTTTTATCACCTTGCTGGTAAGATCAGTAGTCCGCCTTTGGAGAACAACTCTAGTTTCTGAGCGAAGAAGTGGAAAGAATGGCTTAGAGCGAAAGCCTTGGTAGTTGGACGAGGCGAGGTGAAGGTTATACCTCCTAGCTACCTATATAGGCCAGACCTCTCTACTATTTCTAAATCACTAAAAGTGTGTACGTGTGTGGGAACGTTCTGCACGGATTCTCTCGATTGCGCACTCTATCCGCACTAATTGTCACGGTCAGGAGTGGAATCAATTGTCTGAATGGATCCGAAAAGCTAACGATGCCCGATTTTCTGCCAGTCCCATCAACTACAAGGCACTAATTAACGTCGCGTCAATCCGAGCTTTTTCACTGCTGCTGCAGCGTTGTCCGTCTTGAAAAGCAATATACTTCTTTCATTGTAATCTTATATAACACTTGCTAATGGCTTAATTGCGATTCCACTGCATGAGTTATCCAGTCATGCATATAGCTTAACACTGTTTATGTCCACAGTCTGCAGCGATCTCACAGAATCATATCATCGGTTTTACTAACGATTAGTCAACTGGAGGATGAAGAGAACTTAGTACGGAAAATTTTCAGCGTGGAAACGAACAAATCTTTAGCGTGGTGTCATAAAGAATTTCTGACACGCCCACAAAGCATTTCGTCACAAGGCTGGGAAACCTTCATCGAATTCCTATTGCGAAATGTATCGAATTTTTCGAAAAATTTTCAAAAAATACTTTCGACTGATTGAACAAATCGGTACTACGATGTTGTTTTGTACGTGTGTATTAATTGACCAGCAAACCTTTCACATGCGCATTTCTCCTTTTGGCTGACAGTGGGCCATCTTTCAGGAGGCATACTATGGGCTTTTTCCTTAACTCAATATATTCGTTTCTTTGGTTTAATTGTTTGGATGTCCAAAAGGAAGCATTAAAGGAGTTCTAAAAATTGTCCCGGGCTGATTTCCAAGAGATAGCCAACATCCCGTAGATATGAAAATGCGCCGTATTCACTATTTGGTATGAAAATACTATCAAGACAAAGCTAACTTTCAAGTAGATAGCGCGTTCACTCGCAGTGGAACAAGAACACCAACAGGTTACTGACTTCAAGCATTGTCCGATTGCCTAATATCTGTAACGCTGCCACACCTGTCGCATTCTTCAGATTTCGACCCTGGCGACAATTATCTGTTTTGAATATTTTTCAGGGGAAACGATCGAGATCAAACAATTTGTTCGATGCGAAAACTGAACTGATTCAACCTGTTTTGAAGGCTGCGTTGGTGAATTAGATTAAAATTTGTAAAGCAAAGGAACTTCTTTTACTTACTGCCGAGAATTATGGACCAAAAATATGTGGTAACTAACTTTTCATAAGATATTCGACTAAGAGTTGCTTAGTTACCTATCAAAGCAGTGCACTAAACATTGATTACTTAACATGTACCAGAGTCACGCTATTAGCTAAGTTTAACCTCAACATTAACTTACTCTAAACAATCGGAAAAGCTGAAGAAAGGAATCTTCTCTAAAAAA
>KK502415.1:446391-466753 GCA_000688735.1 Glossina austeni | reverse complement strand
GCTCTCGGTCTTAGGTGCGAAGTAAAAAGAAGAGAAATGGAAAAAAAAAAAAAAAAAAAAAAAAAAACAAAAACAAAAAGAAGGAGAAAAAGATGAAAAACTTTGGTGGTTGTTAAAAGAACTTTCGTAAAAACTTTTCAATTATGTTTTTTTTTCGCTTTTTTCTTTCTCTCTTTGTTTTGTTTGTGCTACTTTTTGTTATTTTGTTATTGTTGCCGTAGATAGCGGCAACTTTCTGTTGCTTGAAATCTTATTAAAAACGCAAATCTTAGAGTTCTGTGGCCACTGATGAAAAAACTTGTCTGCCTAACTCTGCCTGACTATTTGGTTTTGCATAAATATAATATATAAACATATATATATATATATATATATATATATATATATATAGTAAGTATTTATGTTCACGTAGACCTTCAGGTTTCAGCGCTTTGTCTCGCACAAGGTGAAGCTACTTTAATTACACAAAGCCAAGTATAAAGGGCACGCACGCATTCTTCTTTATATTGTAGGTAAATTTTAAGCCGTTCGTGCTTCTTAGTTGCGAAAACCTCAAAAAAGTAATTATGATTTAATTAAATCCAATAAAAGCAGGTATGCAAGTATTCGTATGTCTTGTACTTTCTCTCCCCCTGCCTCTGCGTGCGTGTGTCGATAGATGTATAGAAAACTTTTTCACACAAGCAGCAAAGGTTTTAAATATTAAACCAGCACAAAAAAAGAGACGATTTATCACTTGATTATTATATTTGCGTTAAATACTCGTTCCTTCTTTCCATTTAGATTGAAGCCCGCCTAACAACAAGCTATATTTACATCACACTCACATACATATACTCGCATATAAATTATAATGATGAAATGTCGGCTTTTTTCGATATCTCCCTTTCTTTTTTGTGTCCCATCTTTATCCTTCTCTTTGCTATTTTCTCCTGACTTTTCTGGTTTGAAAATTATGCAAATTATGTCACGTACACATCGCTTTTCCCTTCTAGCCTCGTCGTCAATTTTGCCTTTACCTCTGTCGAAAACACGAGCGTTTACTTTAATGACGGCTTCCTTAGGGTGGCAGTTTTACTAACAGAAAGAGTTTTCATCGACACACATACATTAATATATATACATATATATACATAAATACGTATGATAAGTGTATTAAAGCATATTATTTTATGAGTCGCAATGCATATTTACATAAACATACACACAAGCACACAAGCACACAAGCACGCACGCACGCACATTTTTCTTCACATTACTTGTGGTCTTGAGGAACATTTAAATGAATTTCGTAATAACTTTCTTTTTTAATGATAAGGGATAAAATGTTTATTAATCTAACGAAAAATGAAAAAAGATATTTTTTAAACATACAAAATTTATCGATCATTACAATAAGAAATGGAAATTTTATACTTTCATCCTTCCATGAATTTAATTACCACACAGTTATGTCAATAGCTTCAAAGCGTATAAATGCTTGATCTCTTTCCATATATATATTGGTATGTGTTATACATACACAAAACCAATATGAAAAGTAATGGATATGTGACATACTCTTAAGTAAGTTGCTTAGCTCGTATTCGGCTGGCAATCGGACAATCTATTCCATTAAGAAATATTCCATTAGAAAGCATCAAAGTCCCCCTAATGTTCTCTACAATCTTACGTAAAATAATTTGACTGAACTTGACAAAAATACCTATTGGATGTACCGTAATAGTCCTTGAAAATCTAACGTAGTTAATCTGCATCCGTCTGGCCACCATGTTGTCTACATGAAACACCGTGAATTAATTACGCTCATCTGTCGACCAATTTCGTAGTCCTGAACTTCTCAGCATGTCCTTTATAAACTATCTTCTAGTGAATATTGGAGGAGAAAAGTTCCTATTAAAAATGTTATTTGGATAGAGGGGACATGACTCTAGTACGAACAGAAACTTTCAACATGCTTTAATATAATAATAATAACGACAATAATAATAATAATAATAATAAGTATAATAATAAGTACAAGTACAACGCGCACCAACCATGCAGCGCTAAAAAGCGAATCGACCTACATTTCCAACTTGGCTGTCGGGGAATAACGAAGCTATCGCGTCTACATGATGCGTAGGTTAACACTTTAAGGGCATACTTTAGGTCGCAAACAGGGCGCTCTAGCACAGAAATAGATAGACACAAATAGATAAAAAAGACACGTCCCTAAATTTGGATAGGAGCAGTAATGAGAAGCCAAGCAATGCATTAATCCACCAAGAAATGCTATATAAATGGACCCAAAAACGTTGACACGAAAACAATGCGCGTGAGGCGGAGGAAGATTCAGTAGACCTGCAGAGTACTTATCAATTGTTACCTAGACGGAAGCTGTTTTTTGAGACCGAAGACAATACAAAGTAATATCCGCACGATGTATATATAATGAGATATATAATGAGGCAAGAAATAGAAACGGACTTATGGAGGAAATATATCTGCACGATGTTACCGAAGATATATAATGAGGCAAGAAATAGAAACGGACTTATGGAGGAAATGCAAAGACGGTATAGAACATATAGATGGCATGGAGTGCTGGATGCACATCACTCTACAACACGGAATAACTAAACAGGGACAACCAGATGGGTAACATAGTGGATCAAGTATTGGCGACGAAACATAACATACAAATACCGCAAGTCCCATATTTTGTGCGGTTTACTGTTATGGTCAAATTGTTTTGTGTGATTTTTTTTATACGGTAAATGAATGCGTTTAAAATGTTTTCATGTAGTGGATTGAGGTGCAAAAAACTCCAATGTATCCAATCAACATGGTGCACTTTACCAATGCAAGATTTTGTCGTTTATAGAACGATTTCTTCAGCCCCTCAAAACATGCTTCATTCCTACCGCAAGCAACTTATCATTCAATTCAAATCTATTTTTCTCGAAATATCCTTTTCAAGAATTGTAAGCAAGTAATAGTCGCTAGGGATCAGGTGTGAAAAACATGGTGATTGCGTGGGTCTATTACGAGAATCCCAAGCCCACATCGACACTGAAGCGAAATATTCATAGCCACAAAGTTTTGCTGCGCATATGGTGGGACCAGCAAAATGTATTGTATTACGAGCTGCTGAAACCGTAGGAATTTGTTACTGCAGATGTCTATCGACGTCAATTGAACAAATTGAACCATGTGTTGTTGCAAAAGAAACCAGCAATAGCGCCTAACAGATGCAAAGTCATCCACTTACGTGACAACGCACGGACACACGTTGCAAGAGTTGTCAAGGATACACTATTGCAGCGCGAATGGGAAGTTCTGCCGCGTCCGGCATACTCACCAAACGCAGCGCCTTCTAATTACCATTTGTTCAGGCCCATGAGAATGGTTCGAAGATTGGATCGCTGCCGAACCGATCTCGTTCTTGCGGCACATGTCTGACTACCTTGTGTTACCCTTTGGAAAACTAGTAAGAACTTTTCCTCAGAGACTCTGTGCTGATATTGGGAATAAGTGGCCCACCATGTATGGCGTAAAAGCCATGAAATCAGTTCCTAGTCCTAGTAGTGTGTTTATTATATAAACCATTATATCGTTTTTCCCTCCTTCTGGTTTTCTTAGTCTATTTGCTTTATTATACGACAAATTGTAGATTGAATGGTGATTTATTTTATTATTAATGATTTGATGATATGCTATTCTTCTTGTTTCCTAAATTCTAAATTGGATTCTTTTACTTAAGTGCTATTTAAATAAATGTGTGCAAATGTAGGTTATTTAAACCGCAAATGCAACAATGCTGCACACAATTCTATTGAAATAACAATCAAATTTAATTGAATTACTGTTGTTGGGCGTGTGAATTATTGTAGCTCTTTTTCTTTTCTCTCTCTCTCTCTCTCTCTCTCTGTCTCTCTCTTTCTCGTTTTCCATTTGCTATTCGGTCTTTTGGTCCTCCACTCATTCATTTATTCATTCATTCATTCATTCATTCATTCATTTCATATATGAAATTAATTTTCTTTCAAGTTTTTTTTTATATTTTTTTTGTTATGATTCCAATTATTTTTTATTTATATAAAAAATTAAATCTTTATAAAGATAGCATGCATGCGTTACAATAACGGGAAATCATTACAAAAATAAATATTACACCTGCAATAGAGATCACAGTTTTATCCAAAACCCATTCGTTATGATGTAAGATATTGAAGCGTTTCGTTTGTTTTTTCTAATTTGATTTCTGAAATCAAATTCTGCAACAATAATAACACAAAAAAAAAAACATGGAATTTGGTAAAAGTATTTTTATATCCATCTCCAAAGGATGACAGGTATTTTTGGAAACCGTTTGCAACACCCAAATGGAAGCATCACAGCCCTCACAAAGTGCATATATGCTTGATCAGCTTCAAACCCTAAATCGATTTAAGCATGTCTGTCTCGCCGTCTGACCGTCTGTCGGCCTGTATAATGTCTGTTCTACACATTCCCCTGGCTGCGAAAATAAAGCGATCGATTTCAAATTTAGCAGAAACATTGGATGTTCTCGCGCGCAGGTTGGCATTGAAAATGGGCTAAATGAGTCGAAGGGCACGCCCACAGTACCACGTAAACTGAATATAACCCTGTTTTTCAAAGGGAATGAAAAATTGTTGTTTCCTGCATTACTCATAAACTCTAGCAAATAAATGTAGAAAAATTTGAACGCGTTCTTTATGGGCACAAAAATGGAAAAAATCGCCACGCCTTTTCAATATTATAGTGTCTCAAAATATTTCATTATTTTTTCAATACCTTCATAGCGCGCAGAAACAATCATCAAAAACCCCATAAAGTGCACAAACTCTTGGCCAGTTACAACCCTTGAATGCACCTAAACATGTCCGCCTGTTCGCCTGTCCATCCGTCTAGTTGCATTTACGGTAAATAACCTCCCGTTAGCGAAGATGGGGATATCGTCCACAAACTTGCAAAAGAATTTGGAATCGATCTAAACTTTTCAAAGGACACGCCTACCACGCCCACATGCCAAACACTTTTATTTTGAAAATAGATGTAATCAGCTACGCTCACTGCATATTATGGAGCATGAAAATTTCCTTCTTTTACTTTTTTCGACTTTTTTAGGATAACGGCGATGCGATGGCTATAAAAGAATCGGTCCCGACCGAATTTGATTTTCGTATTTGTTTTTATGTTGGCCTGGGCCGACAAAATTCAACTTTAATCAATTTTTTCCCTTTACTCCGGATTAGTTTTTGAAGACGAAATACTTTTCACTAGCTCGACTTACGTAACGATATCTAAGCTACGCTCCGAAGATTTCTTTAGAATCAGCCACTTCTTCTAACTCACCCTATGAATAAGACGTTAGATTTGTAAACCATCTTAAGGCTGATAAGTTCAAGTCTTTGGTAACGCATTGGCCTCTATACTCTCCTCTTTTGTGTTGTACGGGCATGAGAGACATATGAAGTGCATGCACTGAGTGGTAGTTTTTCAAACCACATTCAATTGTGCAGCTATTGAGACAACAGCATGCAAACTAAACTCTAATCCATATACGCTCAGCCTTTGAGTCTCATTTGACCTTTGAACTTGCATTTTTTGATTGTTTCATTTAAAATGCTTTCTTAAAAACTTTTTTCCTTTACTTTAACAGATAACACTAAAAAAAATATTTTTTCAAACCGGGGTTGAAAGTGATGTGAAAGTGAAGATGAAGCCTTTTCGTTTCTATTACGGCTCACAGTCGGAAAGGAGTCGCATACCTTGGAACGGAAGCATCCAATCCATCCAAAATTTGAGACAAGGTGCGTTCGAAAAAAGCGCATACCGTTTCGGTACTATCGAAGTTTACGCAGAATTTGCATCAACACATTAATTTTTCCTTACTGTTCCAAGATGCTTTCATTCATGCATCGCGTTTATTTAAATAAATGACTTTCATCTGTGAACAAAAACAAATGTGACTGAGAGTCACATTTTGGTATCATCTGCTATGAAAACGCGTGTAGGGGTTAAAGTTGATGTCATGAAACGAAGGCGTAAATTGAAATAAGAATTTCGCGCAACTTTTAAAAACTGTTGAATGGCGCGACCATCAAATCAAAGGTTTCGACAGCATAAAACCAGCGGATCCAATGCACTATCCAACATATGTTGTGAACTCACCAACTCTCTGAAATGTAGGCTTTTTGTAATTGTTTTTTTGTAAGGTAGAGGAACTTCATCTGCCAATTTTGTGTAGAAAAAATGTATCAGTAATTGTTTACGAAATTAGATCGAAACTTCTGCTCGCCAAGGTTTCTGTTATGATGAGAAAGCTAGTTAGGGTAACCTGCATCGAATTGATAAGAGCAACAAAGTGAACGTCCACGAGCTCAAATCTCAATGTCATAGAGCACACTTGATCGTACCTTATAATGAAAGCTCAATGGGAAGAGGCGAAACACTCACCAATTGGGCACGCACCTAATGAGCGGTGGCACTGCATCCCACTGCATCTTTCTCTTTCTTTGCTTTTTTGTGGCCACCACCGCGTTACACATATGGGCGCCATTCACTGGGTGATTGCGCTGGGTGGTCGCTCCCTAAAGAGCCAAATATCTTAAAAAACGAATAACTTTCCAAAACTATCGGAACAAAGTCACTCGTCGTAAGCATCGCTCTGCCGCACAATAAATCTTTCGTTACTATGGATTATGAATTAAGCCACAGGTCGTTAGTTCCTTCCTTATCATATTCACAAAATCCAAAGATGAAATGACGATTTCAACTAAATTAATAAAAAAAAGTATTTTCATTTTTGCAAGTTTTTAAAACAAATCTAATACAAGAGTAATGAAGTAATCAGTGATCGCGGGAGGCAACTCATGATTGCATCTTGGCGATAATAACACAATCGATAATCGATTCTTATTGCGATTTAAACTACAACAGGCAATACCATGCCATTAACGATATTCGATAGATTGACCTTTTCCTGTGAAAACTCTGTCTTTATAGGCGTTTAATCGGAACTCGAAAATGCTTAAGACCGGTCAAAATTTTTTTAATGCACGGCATCCACTTTTGTTTATGTTATTTATGATCTCGTATAAATTTGGCGAGATTTAATTAATGATAGTTCGTTACGGAATGTATGTAAGTGACATTTGTGGAACGTTATTATTCGCTATGTATGAATCATTTGTAATCCCATCGATTTCGCCTTCATTCATGAATTCATGATCGTTATGGGTTTTTTTATCACACCACAATTAACGTTAAGTAACATACTTGCATCTACTTATGCGTACCTAATTGGTTACATTATGGTTTCCTACAAGTATATGTGTTCGCATGTACATAAATTATTTGAGTGCGTAAGGCTCAAGTGTCGCTTGTAATCATTAGCATTACATGAAGCGTGCGCGTATGTATGTATGTATGTATGTATGTATGTATTTATGTATGTTTATATGTGTGCGTGCGTGCGTGCGTGTGTGTGTGTGTGTGTGTGTGTGTGTGTGTGTGTATGTTGACCAACTGATTAGTTGCGCATTATTTTGCGGTTTATCAAGTTTATTAAATATCCGCATGGATATGCGTTATGTATAAATAAATTAAAATTGATTAATAGACGTTAAATGCAAGTAATAAGGTTTAACAATAAATTAAAGTACTAATGAAACGATAGGTGTGCAATGAGAACATTTCAAAAGAATTTTGGATTTGATTCGTCGTGGCTCAGAAATCTCTTTAAGAAAAAAATGAAAATTGATTTAAACCCTGTTAGGTTACACCTACTCCCACATATTCTTGCACATGCACATATTTTAATTAATGCTCTTTAAATGGGATTAACGACGTTTATGCTAAATAAACGCGCTTTGCTTTCTCTTTCGCTCTATAATGTTTTCTTTAAAACGCTTTTTCTCAACATACTTAATATTTACGCATGTATGTGTAGGTATTTGTTTATATATCTATATATATAGGTGTTTGCATTGTTATACCATAATAAAGCTTATTTATGAAAAGTCATAAATAAACATACAAGCGTAAACACACTCGCGCACTCACACATATTATAATACGTATATATACATGCCATATACATATATATGTATAGGGCATATATGTATATATGCATATATTTATATGTGGGTAGGCATTATCGTTTATGTGTGAATTTTAAAAGTGTTCATCATAAAAGTGGCTTCTCGTTAGAGCTCTTCAATAATAATAGCAAACGCAGAAGAGCCACTAACACATTCAAAGTAGATACATATACAGGCTGTATGATGGGTGTCGTGTGAGTGCGAAGTCACTCGATGTGCAAACGCACACAGAAACGAAAAATCAACGAAACTTCCAATAGCCGAGAACCCACTGCTAAAACAGAAACTAAATCATATTTTTTCTTCTTTCGAGTGCTCTGGCTCCAAGGTGAAGAATTGAAGTGAAAATTATAGAAAAAAAATAAAAACTAATTACAATAGAATTCATCAATGCATACCCATTGGGTTTTCGGAAAGACTTAATGCATTTTTAGATAACATTTGTGAGTTTAGGCCCCGTGCAGCGAAATGGTAATCCTAACATAAACAATAGGACCTTGGACCTAAAATTTTCTAATGTGCTTGATCTCTCGGTTAGTGACTGCTTGCAAGTCGTCTTAGCTATGGATTCTCATCGTCATTGTCGCTTAACGCTTTAACAGAAATTAGTAGGGCGGTCTAGCCCAATCTGTCCGGCCCCTGAAATCCCAATTATGATCAGCCAGTGTATGCTTTTAATCCTTTATAAAAGATTGGTAGTGGTAGTATTAATCTGGGTCAATCCCTTCTCCTCCTTCGTTTTAGAAAAGCGTTAATGACGCCATTTTCTTATCTGTGCTAGTATCCCGCTCTAAAGTGGTATGCACACACCCTCTCTGGTTTAATCATAAGCTAACGCATTTGCTTCGGTTCGGTAATTTCTTTCAGCATAATTTCATCTCTAGCAACTTTAACCCCGCCTGTCCATATCCGTATCAGCTAAACGAATGCTTATCCACCCCAAGAATATTTACCTCTGGTGATGGAGTCTTACAAGAACTCCGATCCTTAAAGTTTAGTTGTATGCCAGGTTCTGATGCGCTCCCTTTTCAATCGTTCTCTTGCAATGGGCAGGTTTCCGGCCGGTTGGAAATCTGGTTTTATTCTCCAACTCGATAAAAGCTGTGGTAAGAGGCATCGTGTTGGAAGCTACAGAGGAATTGTCACACTTGATGTTTTGCTTAACCTAATTCAACGCATTGTACCACGTCTCGGATTAACTTTTAGTATTAAATCTGCTATCAGTATGTGCCAGCATGCACTTTTAAAGGCCTCGGTCGTATGATTTCTGAATTCCATACAATCTATGCAGAAACAATTTCTGCTTTTTGCTCTAAGAAACTTGTGTTGGGATCCATCTCTCGCCCTGCCTCCTTATAAAAATAGCTTGCTACTTATGTCCTTACTGTCCTTACTGGAGAAACGTAGGATGGCATTGGGCATTACTTCTCTGGCAACGCTGATTTTGTCAAGTGCGATTAATCTTAACGTTCCTGTCTGTCTGCCACGGAACTTTCTTTTTATTAAATCTACCCAAAGCGGGTTGAATGATGAGCTTTTGAATCCACTTAGAATTTTCTGTGGCAATCTAAATGAACTTTATAACCTAATTTCCTTATCGGATCCTGGTGTCCGTGCACTGCCGACACCTTACCTAAGCTAATACTCAAATCCTATTAATCGCAATCCTAATACGGTGTGTGATGAGTAATAATGGACACGTTGTTTATTTCTTACGTGTTTGTGTTAATTGTTGTAGTTTTAAGACTTTTTCGACTTGAATTGTAATTAGGTTAAGCCTTCAAATCCATGAACTGCATGAACTGCATCTTCGTTGCAGCTGAATTCTGTATTTATGAATGAGTTAAAAAAAAAAAAAAAAAAAAAATCAATTTAATTGAACTCGAAAATATTGAGTTTCATTTAAAACTTAATATGAAAGAGATCCAATCCGATTCGATTTAATTGTATTCAGTTTAAAATTTAATTGGAACTTTGAATCAATTCAATGCAAATCAATTGACCAATTTATCAATTAAATTGAACATTAAGATAAGAAAATGTATTAAATTTGAAGTCTTTACGTTTGCATTTGCAAAGAGCTTTGTTCCAGTGTCTCTCATTGCTATTAGAATAATTCATTTTATTGATGTGTGGTTTTTGAGTCGTGCATTCTCGACTAAATTGTCAAACTTGAAAACGTCTGTTGTCCACTCAAGGACAATAAATAAAAGAGTAGCACACCTTCGAATATATACTCAAGTATGTCAACTTATTTACAGTGATAATAGCTTTTTTGAATTAATGCAGATATCGATATAGACGAATATATATTATATATGGTCATCCATTTTGTGCTTCCGAAAGTAAACTTAAATAAAACGTTCTTCTGATTGAGATTTGGATGACTTTTTTTTTCAACATATTGTTTGGATCATGTCATTACTTGTGGAACAGAGTAAACACAAAAACATGGTTGAGCTTCGTGCCTGTGAAGTGGAGTGAGAAAGGTTTCATGAATAAGGAAGAAATGTTGCCCTGTTAGTGGGAAGAAACCCCAATTGTTGTTCCTGTGCGTGCACAAAAATCAACTTTTAGGAGTAGTTTGTGCATTGCAGTTACCCCCAATGGAAAAAACTACGGAAAGGGAATGATTTTTTGTGGCAATAATTAACTAACTTCAACTTGGACACTGTGTGGTTTCAGCAAAATGATGCAACAGGCCATACATTTCGCGACAAAATCCATTTACTAGGAAAAAACTTGAACAGTCGTCTAATCTCCAAAAATGCGTATCTGAGTGCGCCACGAACTTCTTACGATAGAACTCTATGGAATAATGTTGTGGCATTGGTTTCCTCCAATCAACCACGAACACTCAACGATACCTTGTTCACCAAGATTATTCGTGTTATTGGTGGAATAAGACCAGATCGATGTGGGAAAGTGGCAAAATTCGATGCTCCAGGAGCTAGAGGCGATAATTTACACGAAATCATTTTTCAATAAAAATAACATGAACCAATATTTGGAATAAAAGAAAACTCGTGTTGGCTTTCTTGGCCATTTAGTTTCTATTGCAAATTCAAAAAAAAATAAATACACTTTTGATGGCCCCACATAAAAGGGTATATAAGAAGTAATATCTCAATGACTTACATCTAACATAGTTAATAATTGTACGGGTCTAGCTAAGAAAAAAAGAAACAAATGGCAACCGTATTCTTCAGTTTTCTCTCTTCCAACTTATTTTGTAGTTACTTCGTGCTTTCCCGCAAATTCATTTTGCGCTGAGCGTGCTTTATAGGAATTGAAAGCAGATAATAGCGATTAGGGATCAGGTGCGAAGGATAGAGTGATTCAAAGTTCGACTTGTGCAATTTTTCTATTTTATAGACATCGACTTGTGATACGGCGCTTGTCGTCCACTGCTACCAAACGCCGTGGCTGTTTGGTAAGTAGCTTTCCCATAACCAAATTTTGAAGCGCAGTAGTGAACACCTCGCCGCTATCTCTTGCCGCATAACTTTTTCAATTATCGAGAATAATTTTGTGAAGTTTTTTCATTGTTATCTGGTGGTGTAGCCATCTATGTGGGACATCGAACGCATTCCACATCATCGGTATTTCATCGGTGATCATATATAAAATCGGCTAATCGTCGATAAACTGTTCCTTCCGGCAGAGATGAAGAGTTACCATAGCATAGCCAATGGTAACCTGCATTATTATTCTTATCATTACAATACATTGCGAGACGGTTGTTGTTCCGGTATTCTCCACAAAAAAAAAAAAAGACGTTTAATCAAATCGTGAAACTCGCATTTTTCCATTATTTCGGGAATACTGAAAGTAGCGCCGCTAAGCTAACTGCAACTCGTAAACAAGTGATTAAAACGATATGAAATTGTGGTGGGTGTGGTTGGAGCACTGACACTTGCTTTAAAATCTTTAGATAATATGGTTTCCTTCTTGCAAAACGATATGTATTGACAAGTCCCGGGAATTATTGAGCCGTCTTTAAGATAAGTTTCTTTAACTTTTGTACCATTCTTGTCAACCTTGACGCATAGGCAACGAAGGCTACAGCTCAGGACGACCGAATAGCCAACTAGTTGAGAAGCGCGACGAAGTCGTAAGTCGTATCCGTACTGTGTTACGTGTATACATAAGCGGGACCTAACCTGCATGATGGTGAGGTCACGCATATATAGAAAGCAGAAAAAACCATTTAATATAATATTGAAATTTGTTAACAAGTAATAGACGACTTTGCTGGAGCTTATTTATTAGCAAGTTTTACACTGGAGTCACATCGTCTGACTGGAATTCGGGGCCTGTAACTAAATTTTCGTAATCCGATTTTAGATTATAGTAAGCATTTATCGGAAAGTTATAAACGATCATCCTCTAGAGACGCTCGCTTCGAATAAAAACTTGTTGGTGAGCAGTGCGTTGCACGTGTGTTTGCAGTCATGCGACAGCTTATTATGTATGTATTATATCATATATGTACATGATATGTCGTGATTATATGGTTAATAATGGCGCGGAATGCTGGCTTTATATAAAGGTGATGTTGGTTCATAATTATGGCTAATTAAAAATTTAATAAATGTATAATGCCACAATGGTTAAATGAAGTTGTTTCTGTTGTTAATGTTGCTCTAATATGGCTGTTGGTGCTCGGTGGATGTCTCTTAGCATCCACGAATTTATTTATTGGTTTGTTTTATTCTATTTTATATTTTTGCTTTTCTTTCCTTTGTATGCTGTCCCACTGTTAACTTCCTAGTGCCGGTGGTTGCTGGTTATTTATTATTATTTTTATTAATAATTATTATTAGTGCGCGTAGTTGTGTATATAAAAACTAGCGCTTTCCGCTACTTATAAATTTTTCTGGCTTTTGTTATTTTTGCCGATGACGTTGTCAGCATTTATTATGTGAATGTGCATGCATGTGCGTGCCTGAATTGTGGTTGACGGCATATTGTTGTCAACGTTGCCATTAACAATTGCATTGTTATTGTTGTTGCTTTTCTTGCTGTAGTTAAATTTGTTGTATAGACTGAATAAAAGCTGAAAAATAAATGTCCAGGCAGGCAATCGTTTGATTTTTTATGCGTTCCTGTAGTATTTGTTGTTAAGTAAAAAAAATTTAATAAACAATTACTTTTATGCACTTTATGTTAAACACGGAGTGAGAATTTTTTGTTGTTTTTGTTTTTTTTTTTTTTTTGATTTTATTTGTTTGGTGGCTGGAGAACAAGAATGAAAGCAACAAAAAGAGTGGCAGAAACTTTAAGCCTTCTAAACAGATGTCGCATCAGTAGAAATACGCAGACACATACGCATCTTCACACATAGTGTGTTTTGCTTGTTGGTTACATTTCGCTGCCAAAATTTTATTATTTTTTGCGTAAATGTCAACTAGCAGATATTAATGCAGCGCATATGTTGCCCGGCATATACAGAGATGATAAAAACCCGGTCGCAAGCGGACAAAAGCTTGTGTTTGTCGTATTGTTCTGTTCCCTTTTTTGTGTGTTTATGATGGACTGCCTGCTACAGCTAAGCTAACAACCAAACGAAAAAAAAAAAAAAAACAAACAGATAAACGAACATAATTGGTAAGTCACAGGAAGTTTTATACACAGTCACGCACACCCATGCACTCGCAAATTTGTGCACTTTACTTGTGAACAAGCGCTGAGTATATATGGCGTGTCAAAAAAGATTAAATGTTGGTGTTACTTTCCTTCATCTTAATTACAATTGCGGTTACTACAGAGTTAGGAGCAAGCGCTTGTTGGTTAAGATACACATTTACGCAAAGCATTCACGTACGCATACACATGCATAAACTTCATACTTCACAATGTAAACAATAGATATGATCATAATACAGAAAATGGAAATTATTTGCCAGCATGTCAAGCTAGTTGGTAACATCGCCACAGTAAGAAAACACAACTGAGAAAAGTCCCAATACTCTAACGACAAAACTCGGACGATCACTGTTCAAGTTCAAAATAGATGCCCGATTACCTCAATTGAACGCATGATTACAAATAAATGGTAGAAAACATTACATGTCCGATAAAAAATTTATTTAGAACTCTTTTTAGAACTTCTTAGAGTTGCTCAGGCACTATTCTACGAGCGGCAATCTTTGCAATACTATTCTATGCTTCTATGTTTTTATATATTATAAAGATACCGCGCTACGTTACCGAGAAGTACCGAAATCCATGACATGGACATGAAACGATAAATTTCATTAAAATCATTTGTGATTTTTTTGTACCAATTGCTTAGGTAATAAAAATACCATCTGTTTCACAATAGTTCAAATAAATGAAGGCTCAGGACTTTGTATTTGTAATATAAATTCTCTCCACCGCAATTACTCTTATGGAGGTTGATCCTTCAGCTAACAACAGTGCTACCTACCACTGCACAGAGCGAATTGCCTCATAATGCATTTTCTCTATATTTTAGGTCTTTGTGCTTGATTTCCAACTTTACATGCAAGATGTAAAAAACAAAGGAAAGGAAAACAAAAAGTAAGAAAATTATATTCAGCTGTGAACGAATTTCTTGCACCCGTCTTTCGTTATCCTACTTTTGTAGAACAATTTTCTGAAAACTTATAACGTCTATCTGCTGTATTCTATAAGGAACCAGCAAAAGAGAGGAAAAGCAGACGTGTTCGCGGTCTTTGTTACATAATGCTTTGTAGGTGTGCTCTGTGAAAAGTTTGAGAGAATGCTTGCAACAGATACAACACAGTTGCGCAGACAGACAAACGAGGAGATGAACAGACGGCACTTATATACTTTAGTTTTGAAAGTTTGCTTCTGCCCGTTATCATGATTTTGGGGAAAAAACGTTAAATTTCGATACATTGTAACATTGGGTAGGTATGGTAATTTTCCCCATTTTCTTATGGATACTACAGGATCGTCCATAATATATATGTTCAAATTTTTGTAGATTTACTGGAGCACTTTATGAGTAAGGATCTATTCATCTTGAAAGACAGAGATGTTCCCAGTTTACGTCTGTACTAGTACTGTACCCAAACGGACAGACGAATAGACGCATATGTTAAAATCGCTTCCGAATTTGCTGTTTTAATTAATAACTTTATTGGGTGTCTGACGCTTCCTTCTGGGCATCGCAAGGGTTTTGACAAGACGAATATGCCCCTCGTCCGTAGGTGATGGGTGTAGAAATGGAGGAGAAAATGGTAATAATGGATCATTCATTGTTGAACTTTCGGACAAAGAATGAGTTTCAACGACTAACACCTGAGATACAAAAAGATAAGAAACATCGCATCATATCGTTCTCGTATCTCTATATAATTTACCGTCTTTAAATAATTGACTGTTGCTAACCCAATTCAGGTCATTTTTGAATATTTCGAGAATAAGCTAAGAATTACTAATTGAAAGGATTAGCCTGATATAATACGAACGAGATAAGAAGAGCCGTTGAAACTCTGGCAATAATTAACAAAATATCAAGCATTTGTTTCGGTAAGCTAATCTATTCATACATGCAAAGGAGAATGTTTGTACGGCCATGATTTTCTTGCTTGCATCCAACCATTTAATTCTAATTGCATGCGGTTAATAGCATGCACCTCAGAAGAGTTCATGTGTTAATAAATTTACACAAGAGTAATAGATTATCTGTTCTTTTCTTTCTCTTTCATTTCTCTTTTATGGTTCTCTTCTCTTCAAATCAGAAGTTTCCTTTGGCTTTTACTTTACTTTTTCTGATTCGTTTATTTATGTGATATTATGATGATGTGATCTGGTATTCACCGGACTATGGCAAGAAAAGGAATTAAAAAAATGTATCGCATTCAATATAAACCCAAATGAAATTTGAACTGTGAAAGCTGCGGCACAACGATGAGGGGAAACAAACAAGAAGATACTGTAGGAGTAAGAATGCGAATTTTTCTTTTTTTTTTCTTTTTTGCCAAAGATTTAATATAAATTATATTGGAAATAATAGTAACGAAAAAATGTTGTTTAAAAATTTGTATTAATTCCCAGTCGAATATGAAAAAACCGGTTGGACGCAAAGCGATGATGTCTGCTATTTTGGTTGAAAAGCCTATACATATATATATATATTATATATATGGTACATCAGTAATAACACAATGTTATATAAAAGGCAAAAGCCTTCGTATGCATACATTTCTGGCCTTCAAGTTGCTTGTACTCATTGAAAGAGATTGATTACTGTGCAGGTTTTGCTTTTAACTTTGAATGTAACATGTGGGGAGAAAGAAACTCATATATGGTTACACAAGGAACTGTAAAGAAATGATTGTTGTTGTTTTCTAAGTAAACATATTGTGTTGTTTTGCTATTCATGAACTCATTAATGTTAGTAATTTTTCTTGTATACAAGCCAAGCATACAGATTCAACTAGCCAGCCAATCTAACTATTTTCAAACCGTAAAAAAAAATACGGAGAAAAGAAAACATATCCAAGAAGAGATCACATAAAAAAAAAAAAAAAAAAAAATAAATACAAAAAAATAAAAAAAAAAATAAAAATAAAAATAAAAAGAAAAAGGAAAAGGAGAAGGAGAAGGAAAAAAATTTGTGATCATCACTCAATTCCAGTTGGCTGCCGTAGTCAGTTGAAGGCACTAGTTAATGCTTGCAAATGATTGATTAAAATTAATTTCAAATTTTTAACAAACTTAAAGTTATGCTTACTTTAAGTTTATTGTATTTCTTGTTTTTGGTTGGTTTATTTTGATTTTTGTTCTTGCTCCTTTTTCTCCTCTCATTTTAATTTCGGTCGCTTTATTTTCTTTGTTTTTTTGCACATTGATGAGCCAATAATTTTTATGTAATAACTTTTCGATATAAATGCTTTGCATGTGCGTATCTGCATCTACATGCAGCTGCTGGCAACTCGCAAGTGAATCCCAAACCAGAAATTGAATATTGAATATTTGCATACATTACAATGATCCCCAAAAGTATGCAACAGTAAAAGCGTAGTTGTGTGTACAGGGATGCATTGGCTATATGAACGTGAATATGTTTGTATTTATTAAGTGCAAATATACAAAACAGCTAAACTGCAGTACACCAACAATGCGAACAGCGGTGTCTATAAAGAGCAGCCTTAGTTCTTACCACCGCATTATCGCTAATATATTAATTTCGTCATTCAGTTTGCCCGATACGCCAAAAATCTAACAATCTACGCTTATATGTATTTTTGACATGCACCGACATGCATGCATTTATTGAAAACATCCTTCAAAATTTGATAAGATTTCACTACAAACATATTTCTACTATATATATAATCATCGAAATATCTCACGTGATCATAAATGGATCTATATATGTAAACTCAAAATGTAATAAAAATAAGACGTCGATTTTCGCCCTCCCCCCCAAGCTTACTCTTCAAGGCACAACATGTACGGTTTTCATCATGTAGTTACCTGAAGTAGCGGATATCCAAGCTTCGTGTCGAGTGTGTATCGCTCTCGAACTTATTTAGCATTGAATGCTTCATGCAGTTAGTATTAAATTTGATAGTTTTCTGTGTATACATTTTTCGGGCAGCTTTGTGCGATGGTTATTTTCCTAATGTCGAAAAAATAGCCGCAATATTTTGAAACTTGTTTTCTCCTTAGATCGGTTTTAAAGCCCAACCAAACAAACGCTTCATATCCAACGTATAACAAATAAAAATGTTAGAAGAGCAAAACAGAAAAATGCATTCAATTTTAAACGAATCTTGCATACCCATCGCTTGAGAGTCTCATTGCTCAATTCCTGAACTAAACGTTAATCATTTTTGTAAATTGATTATGAAGATTAAATTCAATGCAAGCCGAACATTCGCTACTATCTGTCAATTACTGATAATAATATTTTTAAGTTCGCATTATTTTCTTAATTAGAGAGAAAATCGCTGAAATCTATCTATGCAAGATATAACGTTGGCTGATAACGACAACGTGTACTCAATTTCAACTTCAATACTTGAGATTTTGAGAGTTTCACACAAATGTCGTTTTGAGATTACTCCGTCAATTTGTCTAACGTAACCCTAAGTTTGCTCCGTACTTACGTGCAAGGAACAGTTACAAATGGAATCATAAAATGAGTACACTTTTCCATCTGCTGTCATTTAATATAAAAATGAATGCTTATGGATTTATATGTAGAAGCCTTTAGTTTAGTTCAGAGCATAAGGCTAATACTTCCGTTTAACGGATATAATATATATATATATATATAACGCATTTTATATCCGTTAAATTTTAAATCCGTTATATATATTTATGTATATATGTATATATTATGTATATATCAACTATGTATGTGAGTGTGATTGTGTGTGCGGCGAGATTAAAAGGTTACAAAAAGACCGACCTAAAGTTTTTGAAAACTAAAGCAGAGTAATGAAGTTCTGTAGGAATCTTTCACTGCACATAGCGACTAATTTCTTTTCATTTTTTTCATTGTGATGGGAAAGGAATTTTAAAAAACAGCAAAATATGAGAAGTAACGAAAAGGAAAGCAACATAATAATTTTTAAAATTTTTACATTTTCACTCGTCGCTCCGCAGAGCGCGTACATATGTGTGAGTCTTTGGTTTTATGTACCTGCGGCTATATTTTGCAATCTCATGTCGAAGAACAGCCAAGTATATTAAGTTACTTACTTCATCTATAACGCGGCATAAACTAACCACTAATTTTTCATTACTTTCGCAAACGCAATTTTTACTGTGCACGAAAGTGTTAAGGTCAACTTTTTAAAATATTACAAAGAAATTATATATATATATATATATATATATATATATATATTTAAAAGTTTTCTTTTCTATTTTAATATTTGCATTTACTTGGAAAAATTGTTAACTTTTTTATGCTCTCGTAATAAAATAATTAACAAGAGCTAAAGAGATCGTCATAGGCATATGTCCGTAGACCGACTCAGCCCATTGAAGTCCGCCGCAAATGCCGTTGGTGGACTTATTTTATCTAAATTCAAAAATTGTTCTCTTTATTGAAATGTTAACAAAATTATGTGGACACAAATCATTGTATCGATAGGCACGATTTTTTTTGAATCATACATAACGGACGTTCCTTTTGATATTTCTAGGAATTAAATTCTGCCTTCTCGATACGAAACAAGGCATGGCTGCACAGAGTTCGAAAATTGTTCTCATCTTTTAAAACCAAAATTTAATAATCTTTTCTTTATATAATAAATATAAATACGCTAATGGAAATTCACTGTCGTGTTATGATCATGATAAGCGAACAATTGAACGTTTTGTGAAGAATTTCCAATCAATATGAACATTTCTTACTCTTCTAGCAAGTATAGGGAATATTGCAATTGGCGATGACTCCGGTCTCTCAGTCAAGCACTGTCGCAGAAAAAACACCTGTTTTGCTTTGCAATATCTTCGGTATATGATTGCAACAGGGTGAAAGAGAAATACCACACAGTTGGCGAAAAAAATGAGGTTATTTGAAAATCCCCCAAAATTTAAAATTAAAAAATAAAAAATTTCTTTTTTTATATGATATTTTTGAAATAAATTTTATTTATCTATTTTGATCAATTTTTTTCAAACTATTTCCTTATGATCTTCTTATTGTCCGTCCGTACATGATATTGCATGTCCTAAATAGTGGAGAAATACACTAAAAGTATTGATTGAAGTCGAGATGTATGGGATATGAAAAAAATGACTTAAGCTAAAGATAAATGTTTCCCTTCTATTATTATTAAATTTATGTGCGCATGTTTATGTGTAGAAACCAGCCTCTGCCTGTTTGCTTGTGTGCGTTTTTGTATTAACTGAAAAACTTTGCATTTAAGTTTCCTTCCTTTCGCCACTTATATTTCCGCAACCGAAAACTTATTCACTACTATTACTGCTGCAGCTACGCAGCACTTGTGACTACCCTGTGCTGTTACTGCTTTCGCAATCGACTACGTTAACACTAAAATTATTACCTACCAACAATGCAAGCACACAGCCAAACGCACACATACACACACACACACACACACACACATATATATATATATATATATATATATATATATATATATATATATATATATATATATATACACACACACACACACACACATATATATATATATATATATATATATATATATATATATATATATATATATATATATATATACACACATACACACACACACACACAC